>OMNV01007556.1:107724-127158 GCA_900303265.1 Brotula barbata
CGAGCACAAGCCACAGACGTTAGCGCCAACTTTCAGCACAACTTTCAGGTAACTGTGCATTCGTTAAAGTAATAATAATCTGTGAGACTTTACGGGTCAGCGTGTGCTTAGTTTAACGTTTCTGTCGTTCCAACGCTTTATTTGTCATTTTCTCCGTGTTGGAGTGGAAGATGGGCTTGGCTCGGCTCTGTTTTGCGAGAAATTTCGATTCCGTGTGCTAGCTATCCATAAAACGACTGAAATAACTGTCATCATGGCTGCTACACTCCTCGATTTGCTCCCTTTTAACTTTTCTGTCTCCCCGAAGGTTTTGTTCATCAGCGGAGGAAGATGAGCGACAGCCACCCAAAAGTCGAACTTTTTGTGAAGGTATGTAAGCCGCTGAATGAAAGTAAAAACTCCTCACAAATGGCGACGTGACATTTATATAACGGGCTTTAAGAGGCTTTGTGTTTATGTTGCTTATCTTATCGAGCTCATCAGCAGGCTGAGTGACTTTCTACACGGCGTGTTTGTCTTTACGTATAGATAACGTATCATTGTGATAGTTGTTGGACATGATGTCACCTTGGAGAGTTGAGATTGCAGCCAGAATCTGTGTTGTACTTATTAAATTATATTCGTGTCAGCTGGTCCTCTGCTGACATGTCTGGTTTAAGTCTAAGCCAATTAAATGCACGTTAAGATAATGGACGACCGACTTAAATCTAGATTAAGTATGTTGACAAGACGGGGTTACCTCAAGGCGACATGTGGCCTGGTAGGGAGAAAATCTGACTTTTCTAGCATTTTTCGTACAGTCCCTCGTGGTTTCACACAGGTCTCCATAATGATCCCTCTGTGTGAACATGTGAGCCACCCTGTTTCCTCCCTCAGATGTCAAAGATGCTATTGTAGCCTCTCTACATCTACATTTCCAGTCAACATCTGCATTCAAACCCCTGATTTAACAGGAAAACATCCATGGGAGTTTAGCAGATATTAAAAATGGAGTTTCACATGGGCCTTGGTGACAGTGGAGGTTTATCTGGACTGTGGCTAAGGTGGTGATACTTAAATTTCAAACGTCCATGCAGTTCCATGAAGTATAGAAATTGAATAATGTTTTGAATACTAGTAAAAACACGTAAGCGTGAATTCTTTTTAGATTCATATTTCCTTCACTAAATTGTAAAAACTCTTAACTACAGCTGAATTTGCCCAGAAATTCCAAATTCTCATGTTGGTAGTGCAAAAGACTCAAAGATTGACATACATTCTAATGAGAGAAAATGCAAATAGTAGAGTAAAATGATACAATCCTTTAAAAAATTGCTTAAGGCTTAATATGTATAATTCTGCTGGGCAGGAAAAGGCACAAACTGGAAAATGCATTTCATCCACATTGTGAAAAGTGACCTTGAAATAGGGTATCATGCCGGGCCCATTTTAGAGCTGTGTAAACATTGCGTATGCTCAGATAAATAATCCAAATTAACCAACATTCACAACCTGGATTTCATTCCACGTGGTCTCACTCCATATAGTAAAACTGAAAACAGCAACAACCAATGACATCAAACCAATAGTTCAACCAACCAATCAGCACGCAGTCTGCTCCAGAACCAAGAGTGAGCCAAGAGCAGAAAGAAATGTGTCATTGTGTTTGAATAATTATGGTAGATATGATCATTTATTGTGATGTAATATATCTTACAGGGGAGTTGGGGTTCCGTTCTGATGATTTGTTATAGAGAAACTCTATTGTGCACCTTTCCAGCTCTCCAATTCTTTCTCTTGTTTTGATTCCATCGCAGGCGGGCAGCGATGGCCAGAGCATCGGCAACTGTCCCTTTTCTCAGCGTCTCTTCATGGTGCTGTGGCTGAAAGGAGTCACCTTTGATGTAACCACGGTTGACATGAGGAGGTGAAAAACCTGACTTTCTCTTTTCGAAAGCGGTATCAAAAGATGTCCGAGCTGCATTTGGTTGCTTTGGTTTGAGTAAATTTTAAAAACAGTTTATTACCTCTACTTTTTACAGCTATTGTTAAAAGTCTACTGTCTTGCAAATGTTCCCTTTAACCGTATAAAATGCAATTACAATGAAAGAACATTGCTTGAGACATTCACTCTAGACAAAACTTGGTTAATCTCCCAGCATTTCAGCATCAGCGTCTGCTTCCATCTTTCCTTCTTGCATTTCTTTCTTTCCTTCTGTTTTACCCTCTCTATCACTCCCTGTTTTTCCATCTATGACTCACTCTCTCCTTCTCTGTCTTGTTTTCCTTTTCCTTATAGGAAGCCAGAAATCCTGAAGGACTTGGCTCCGGGTGCCCAGCCACCCTTCCTCATATACGGCAGCGAGGTGAAAACTGACACCAATAAGATAGAGGAGTTCCTGGAAGAGAATCTCTGCCCACCAAGGTTGTTTTTCTTGCCTGTAACTTCCTGCTGTTTGTGAAGCAGTGTGAAATCTGTTGTTTAGCTCTTTGTAGTCAGTAATCAAATCCTGGTAAATGGCATGAACTGTCCAATCTTTTAATCATAATAATAGATAATCATTCATCTCTCTGTTGTTCAGGTACCCTCGCCTGGCAGCTCGTAACCCAGAGTCTAACACAGCTGGCATGGATGTCTTCTCTAAGTTCTCAGCTTACGTCAAAAACTCAAACCCACAGCAAAATGAAAGTGAGTGAACTCCTGTCAATCAAATCAGAAATGATGTATTATCACACACATCCGTTCTCTCTTCTGTCCTCCTCAGGTTACCTATTATTGGACCTATTATCTGATATTTTAAAATATTACTATGTGATATTTTAAAACATCACCATCTGATATTTTAAAACATCACCATCTGATATTTTATATAATGTAGTTTAATTTTATATTGTGTATTTTTTTAATGGCTGGTGTCTTTTACACTAGCATGAATGGAAGTTCAGTAACAAATTGAAAAAGATTTAATGCCCCTGTGGCAGAAATCAAGACAAGCCATTTGTGTTACATTTTTGTGCGCGTGTGTGTGTTTATAGATCTAGAGAAAGGCCTGCTGAAGGCTCTGACAAAGCTGGACAACTACATGGGTTCGCCACTTCCTGATGAGATTGACGAAAATAGCGCTGATGAAGTCATGTCCTCAACGCGCCCCTTCCTGGACGGCCAAGCACTCACTCTGGCTGACTGCAACTTGCTGCCTAAGCTCCACATTGTGAAGGTAAGGTTTCATTTTAAGCTATCAGTATGAGGACTGCGATGACAATATAAAGCCAATCTAGTGCTCAGATCGCAATCGCTGTAAAAAAATAATCCCTTTTCTCTCCCTTTGATTTTTTTTCCCAATTCCTCCTTCTTTTAGGTGGTGTCTTTGAAATACCGAAACTTCACCATTCCACAGTCTCTCACCAACTTGTGGAGGTACCTGAATGCAGCATACGCCCGGGAGGAGTTCTCCTCCACCTGTCCAGTCGACTATGAGATCCACATCGCCTATTCCTCTGTAGCTAAAGCTCTAAAGTAGGAGTGTGGAGGTGGAAAGCAGGAATACACCAGCTAGAACTATACAGTCACACACACATACACACCCACACATATACATATATGAAGGGAATACAGAAGCCAGAATAACTGGTGATACTTGATGCAAACACACACACACACACAATTTAACCATGTTACATGCCTGTTATCATTGTCTATGACGAGGCTTCTTGACATTCACACATCAACCAAGTTTTGGACTTCTGGTTCCTTTGATCATTTTACTCTCAGACACACACAAACACACACTGTAAATGTACAGTGTCAGATTTAAATTGCATCCTTTTTGGAAAGTCTCAAAACCAAGTTTCTTAATTTGGCTTTGTCAGACATTCTTACTCAAGTCATATCATAGCTGCTTTTATTAAATGAATGCCATGTACTTAAATTTAGTGAATTTAATGTCGTCGAAGTTATTACTTAACTGCCTACCAGATCAAACTTTCATTAGCACCTTACAAGCTGATTCATCTCTTGTTTCCAGTCTGGATACTAAGGAAATACATGACAGTCATGTACACCTGAACTTATTGCACCTGCCAAAGTGTCTTTGTGCTTCATCTGTAACTGCAGATGTGAAAAGGCCTCTTAAAGTTGTGGACCATAATTGTGCACTTAAATGCAATGACTTTGTCTTTTGCATCAGGGCGCTCCTCACGTAGGCAGGGTTTGCTTTCTTTTGCCTTCAGACTGTGTCTCACTGCAGAGCTGAAAACAGTTTCAGAGACAGGAAGTAGTTTCAACAGGCATACGCTTCCTCTTTCTGTCTGCGCACTGCAGCTATGGGGGTTTAATCAAGATTACCAGGGTTGTTTTGAGAGGTGTTACAACAAATCATTTTGTAGTGCCTGCATTACATGAAGGACATTTATTTTTGTGCGTAGATGACAGAGATTAAGGGCGGAGTGTGCTGAATGTATTGAAAAAGGGAAGGCAATTGTTAACCTCTTAACTTCCTTGTGTAGCCTGGGGCTCGAGGCCTGTTTGGCCAGATGGTTCAGCCTCATGAGGAGAAAAGATATCAGGAAGTTAGACATGAACATGTACAGAGTGTGAAATAAAAACAGTTTTGGGAGCATTGGATTGAATTGATTAACAATTTAAGACATTTCCAATCCTAGTGTACACCAAGGAAATGCAGTCGGATATTTCACTATTGCGTTGCCATAACTCTACTATTAACGTTACCTGTAGTAGAAGCTTCGGTAGAGATTGTAGATTTTAATCACTGCAAGACACTGTGGGAAAAAAAACATACTCAGAACTCTTTGGTATCACAATTTCTTTTATATGTAGTGTAAAAAAATCCGAGCTGTTGAAAGCTTCACCTTGTTTGGGTCTCATCAGAGTAAATCTGTCAAACTTTTAAACCCAAGTGCAATTTGACACGATCCTCAAAGACACAGATCTTGTACACTGTTTTTGGTTGTATTAGACATACAATGCGATGACTGTTTTGCATAATCCCAGCAGATAGGTGCAATGCATGTGTTATTGAAACACATGTACATGGACTGAATTGTGTATTTCATTTTTCAAAGCAGACCAACTCTAACAGGGCCTTGACGTTACTACTGCTACAGTGTATTGGCTGCATGAGAGTGAGCGTGTCTGTATAATTTCAGTGCTGATGTTCTAGTTGTCCAGCAAGGAAAACTTTGTTACTTCAGATGATTTCAGGGAATGTTTAACTTGTTAAATTTCTTAAAATACATTTACATCCATGGATTAGCATCTCATTGTTATAACTCTTTGAAATTGTTTTTATTATGTGACTGCTTTTCACTCTTAGCCTTTGTCCTCTGCATTTCCTGCCACGTTTTAACCTTTTTGCCACCTTCTTAAAGTCAGTAAGTTACACACACCGTAAAAGTCCACAAGGTCAAGAGAGAAAAATGCTGTGGACATTGAAGCAGTAGAATTGTTTTTATATCAAATGTTCAGACAAGCAAACTAATAGCAAATCAAGTTTCTTTACGTGTTTTTTTGTACTTCAAAGCTCTTACAAACACATACACCGGTTTATTAATACTGCAATAAAATATTGTAATAATTGTTCAACCTGTGTGATTATTCGTTGAATAAACTTCCGCCCGACGATGCTATTATGCTGAACAAAGATGGCAATAAACATCTCATGAAGTAACTAAAAAGATACAGATAATATGTGAACAGAACTTCAGAAACAAAAGCCTCTCTTAATGTGGTTTAAATTGATACAGTATTTAAAGATGCAATGACTTTTAATGTGGATATAATTGAATATCTGCTGTTATTTGACTGCTGGTGTTTTGTAATATAGTGGTTAAAATGTCACCCTAACATAGGCCTGCACAGATCCCTCAAATATAATTTCAGAAATAACTGCATTCTCTCAATTATTTTTGTATTCCTTCTGATGTTTGTGTTCACTTTATTCTCTTGCAGTACCACAGTATGGATCAATTCATCAAGTTTTATTTTGAAGAAAATCTATAGAAAGATTAAATTAGGACATGTGACAAGTATGGTTATTATTGACGCTACCCCCACATTCTTTGAGTACATTAACCACATCACATACAATGTATATTTCCACAAGTCATTATTACTCAGTGTAGCTTCAAGACAAAATGTCAAGCCTTGAAAAGGAATTTAAAAGTGAGTGCTAAAAAAAGGTATTTGAAAAGGTCTCATCATTTGGGTTAATGTGCTGAACTGTCATGTTGTTTTTGAACCGTCCAGGCTGATGAGCGTGTGTATGCATGAATTTTTATACATGTTTTCCAGAAATCTTTCTCCGATCAGGTGGTGTTTGGTGTGACACAGTTTGACCTTGACGCGCCTAGTCCCTGGACCTTCAGGCCAGCAGGAGAGAGAGCGCAGGCAGCAGGCAGAGTGCCACTCCACTCCTGGCCAGCTGATGGCATCCATGTTACCCAGGTCTGTATCACAGCACATGTTAGTGTGTATTTCTGTCCACTCACACCACACTGGGACGGGATGGCACAGCTTCACTCATACGGTGTCGGCTGCAGTGCATCTAAAGAGTGATGACATGAGTGTGTTCCAATGAATGCAGTGATGCACAAAAGTTGGTGTTCACTGTTCAAAAAACTTTGGTTTATTTAGTCTAAATTATTGGTCCAAAGGTCAGCATAAATGTTCAATTTAACATTTTTTTATAATGTTGGAATCATACACTGTATTGTTCTGCACCGTAGGAATAAAAAATATACTTTGATTCTACTGACCGAAGGAATTGAGTGTATTTGTAACTTGTACAAAGTGGAGAGCTCCGTTTCAGGACCAGGAGGAGACGAGGATGGAACAATTTGAAACTGAAAACAATCATCTCACGTGAAACTGTTATGTGTAGATCAAATGTATGCATAACCATGTTTGACATATAAGTAAGTTAAATATTTACCAGAGATCAGACTGCATGTGAAAGTGTTTTTTTTAGATGCTAATGAGGCACAGTGAGTGTTTCATCCCACTTAGAGCCCAGAGCTTTATTTACAGATAATATGACTACAACGCAGGCATTAGTGAGCCCACGCGATGAGAAATGCTGACATCTGACCAATGAAATCATTGTTGTTTTGTTTTTATACAAGCAGATTTGAGAATGTGATTCTTTAGATGACGATTCTTTGGATTAAGTATCCATAACAGAAGTACACTGCAGTTATATTTTGCTGCCACACACTGTTATTTACAAAGAGGCTTGTGTGCTCATTTTTGACCATCATACCCGAGATTCCTCAAAATTCTCTGATCCACAGAATCGTCTCTCTTAAAATTATGTCTCAGGTAAAAGTTTATATAGTTTGTCTGAGGTCACCTTTGATATACGGTTCGTATTATATTTTGCCACATTTTCTTGGTACCTTTAGCATTATACATGTAAATACAGTTCAAACGACATTTTTAAAAATCTCCCAAAGACAAACATGCAGCAGATTACACAATTCTCACTTTTATTCCAATTCTGTGCGGAGTAAATCCCTATAAGAGGCTAACACAGTTTCTGCGGTAGTCACATACTAGTTTATGCTCATCCAATGACCAAATCATTCAACAACCCACATCAGCATAGAGATCATCCTCTCTGCATCTGTCCTATATACTACCATAAATACCAGGGGGTACCACACAGTATTTTTATTGCTAGAAACCATGTAACATATCAAACAGGATACTTATGGTGCCACAAACAGTCCACTGAAATTTTCTCGAGATCTCAAGAAAATGTTCCCAGGTAACAAATAATTATAATAATATTGCAAGTTCTCTCAGTTTCAAAATGCAAACAATATTGCATTGCAAATTGCACCAAAACTGACCACATGGACAAGACCTGGATAAGCAAAAAGTACTTCTTCTGACACTTATTATTGTTATGAGAGTTAGGCTTATTATATAGGCTTTTACAATGATGGAAGACGTGTGGATCAAATATCTACTTTCCCTCTAGGTTTTAATGACATGAGATACATGGTGCTATAGTCGGAGATGTGGAAAAAGCAAATCACATGGTGGCGGTTTACAGCTTTAGCTGCAGTACTTCTAAAAAGACATCATTAAGGCATCACATAATTGGATCCCATGGTAACTGTAGTGGTGCGCCTCTTTGGCTCATTACTATGTTCCCTCAAAGCACACAAACCTGACCAGTATCCTACACACATACTGTATGTGTGTGCTCTCAATGTGCAGTGTGGTCTTTAGAAGATGAAAGCAGTTGTCATTATTTAGCTGTTGCATAATACTAATCTGTACGGTAATGCTATGATGTACTATGGTTGTATGAAAGGTAGATGACCTGGAACTTCGTTTGGATGACGTGATATAGTCTAAATTTTATGTATCCTGTTGTAAATGGAGTTTGTTTTGTCCATTATTTTATCATTCATCTTGAGGAGAAATAATGCACGCATCCAAGTCATAAGTGACCCAAGTCTTAGCACTCAAATTTCAAATCAAACCCAAAGTCAAGATTAAGAAGTTCAAGTCAAGCTTAAAGTTCCAAAAAGATCTCACTAAACCATCCATGTTCCATCACTTATCTGCAGAGGCAGCGTGCTCAGCAAAGTAGCAACATCCACCGGCTCTACCTGCGACATGACGAGACAGGTGGGCAATAGAATCCATTCGGTGTATTCTCGGTCTGAATATAGGATTTAGGGAGTGGAACACTTCCTTTCCACGTTCATGATCAAATGGTAGAGCTCCATGATACTGTAACCAGGCAGTCTTAAGATAATAAGGGCAACAACTAGACTACCTCAACAAGTACACATCCATTTAGTGGGATTACCACAGTCTGTGGAGAGATCAATGGATTTTATCTGCAAGCACAGCCACAGATTATGGGAGTTTACATACAGCAATGAAAAGATGAGCTCGATAGACCCAATACTGTTTTTATTCTATGAGTATTTTATTTGATGAGTACATGGCAGCGATGGCTTTCTAGTCTCTATTTACTGTTTTATCCCTTCCCTACCTCCTTGTTAGACAGGCCTCATGAGATTCAGTGAGAGCAGACCAGAGTTCTGGGTTGTTTATGTTTAGTTCACTTTGAGACAATATATTCTGTCACATTGTTCTTGTGGTAGGAATAAATTGATCCAGCCTCTGGGGTCTTAAAAGATGAGCTGTCTCTTTGTATCTTAGTCCCGACAGGGTCATCAAAAGAAACAACACCTCTTACACCTCGATACTGGGATAGCCTATCTCTGAGAAACACACCTCCACCTCTCAGTCAACTACGCTCGTGGATGGAGGGGAATGACAGCTGTTCCATTTTGGCTTTAAAAGCAGACGATTTGGAATTTGTATTCATAAAAATATTACATTTACAAAGTGTCAGCGTACTTCTGATGCCAACGGCTCCATGTGTCGATCTTTGTGACATTGCTTAATATTTACTAATTAATAATTGGGGGAGACTCAACTCCTACCTACGGCACCGGTTTGACTCTGACCTGTGCTGCATGTCATCTCCTCTCTCCGCTCTGTCCTTCCTGTCTGACTCTCTATTGTACCTAAAAAAAAATCTAAGCATGAATATCCTGTGTCCAGTGCCGTTCTGTTCTGGATGAAATAAGAAGCTACAGTGACATCGCTGACACACGGATGTGCTTCCTGTCCCGCCCATGCCAGGGTCTGCCTCTGCTTGTTACTGACTAATCCCACTGCAACGCTTTTATCTGTGGCCAGTGATAAGAAATAAAAGCAACAAACTAGAATTTCTAATCTGACCGCATTCTTCAATTGCCAAACAACTTTTGACTGACCTTCAACCTGAACTTGAGAAATGTCTCACTTTTGCAAAAGAATTTAATCTGCTGTCCAATCAACATTATTAGTTAAATCTTGTAATCGATTCGATGAGGGACAAACCGAGCAACCTTTGAACTTCACAGCCTCGTCAACAAGCTTCCATGTGCACGATCAATCCCACACGGCAATAATATAATATAATCCTAAAACGTCTCTGATCGTTCTGTTTAGATATTTTAAAGACAGTGGGAAAATGAGACAGACATCAATATCTCAAAGAAGACGTGGAAAGTGGTCATTTATCGTCCATATGTCTCAGGCCACGGCCGTGTTCAGTTCAAGGTGCTACACAGACTCCTGATACATTCCTCACGTGATCATATGACTGTGCTCGTGCCATCATTTACCATATGTTGTAAAACTGGAAATATTCTGGAACTTGTTCTTTGACGGCTTTTCTAAAGTAAATAATGCAAATACTCCCCCATTTTTACGTTTGGTCAAACAAAGAAGCACAAGCGTATGTGGGTGTGGTACGGTGAACATTTTTGCATTTTCCTGCAGGGAAACATTTGAGCACCTCACACGGCAGAAAAGTGACTCATCGCATAGTGGAAAACCCCCCAAAACTACACATTTTGTTACTTCAAAGACGTGAAAGGAATTATTGGGCATAAGCCAACAGTTACATCTCATTATCATCATCAGGTTTTGTACATTTTTCCATTTTATTCACTCGTACAAAGCCAATTTGTATTTTTTGCCACATCTTACGTATTTGCTTCAATTTAATTGGAAACCTGGATGGAAACTTATCTTGTGAATCATATAAAGATTCTGTAAAAAACTCAAAAGAGCCTTCAAAAATGACATCCATTAGACAATTCATAAAAACTATTAGCAAAGCATATTTCGATTAATAATCAAATATAGTTAAACAGTCACAAAATCTATTTCAACTATAAACTATTGGACTTATTAATATATAAATATAACGATAAGAGGTTATATTGCTTAAAAAGGATGGTAAACGTCTACCAGGTTGAAGGCAAAGGAAGCCCAAAGACATCAACTGAAATTATTGATGCTACATTTTGCTTGTTTAGATAACGTCTGTACATAGATGGTGATATGCACTTGCAATGTTTCTCACAGAAACTGTGATATGCAAAGCTCAAAATTGTTTTCAAAGCAAAGGGACAAAATAGTCTATGTAAAGACCATGTTCATCCAGGAGGCCAAAAGTGACAACTCCAGCGACTGTCATTGAAACTTGGCCTTAGATGACTCCAATGACCCTGTAACCAACCAAACAGCATCAATGATCTTGATAACCTGGCACTCCCCATGTCCTGAACTATCTTCTACCAAGTCCTGGATTCAACCCTTCGTGGACACCCTTGGAGTGCTCTCCTGTTTCTTTGTGACGCTCCATTTGTTATTACCACATGACCAAATGACAGTGTCCTAATGACACACTCATGCTATAAACAAAACAAATGTTTCATAGATGAAACAATGGTGATTTGAGTGTGTTGTCTAAAAATACCATTAGCTCATTAAACCTCAGGTGGTTGGGTGATGTAGACACACACCCACTCAGAGAGAGAGAGATTGCTCATTCGATGTCTTTTCTGTCTGAGATCATTTAGAGTGCAAATCCACACCTTCAACAGATCCTTCCTCGTCTGTTTTTCCTGAGGTTGACAGCCTGTTTATCCAAAGCAGAGGAGGGGGGACCAATCTGTGTCTTGGGGTGTGTGTATAGTCAAACTATGGTGGACGGCACTCCTGTCATCGGCCCTTTATTAAGCCAAAAACATGCACGAATTGAGAAGAATTGCTGCAAATTACAGAAACGCTAGATCTGTAATTTACTTTAGGAACACTATTTATCATAGAGTTAAAGGTGTGAGCACAATAATAAACTAAAGAGTGCACATTGGCGCTCATACATCTGCCAACACAGCTGGAGTGACAGCCTTCCTCTGTATCAAAACAACTTGTCACAAAAAGGATTGAGATCAGCTTGAGAACTGAAGCCTCAACGTCCTACTGAGAAGCAACGTTACTAACCGCTGTTCCACAGTGCCACTATGCTGATCAGTGATTATCATCAGGAACAATAATAAGACTACAGTGCACCCCTTAAGCATCTATCATGGGACAAAGAATAGTGTTTTAATCTTCATGATGCCCTACGTCCTAAGATAAGTACCAACTCAAAAACATATATATATATATATATTTAAATGATGTATAATAAAAGTATATCCACCCCTGGACTGGGATTGATACCAAATGGGATGGGATCTTCCCTGAGGCATGCCCCACTTCTCCAGTAAACCTTCTGACAAACCAACAAGACGGGACGCAGGCAAAACAAAACGTCTCTCTCACAGGCAATTTGGTTCTTTCAAAGGGAGGGAGATCGTTCTCACTTGAGGATTTCAAACAGAGGCACCTGACACTGTGACTGAGGTCAGACAGAGGCAAACATTTGGCCTCATAGTTTCAAAGTTGGCTAGGCCTCAAAGCAGGCTTGATAGATCACCTAAAATGGCTTCTACAAAGGTCAAATCCACTGCTCTAAAATAAGGCCCCACAGTACAGAGCGTATGACACCACTGTAAACAGTTCATTAGTCAAATGTCCTTTAAAGTGACGCTTTCCTATGCAAAATATTTCAGGTTATATTAAAGTCCTTGAGTTTTAGAAAAGTGTTTAACGCAGGTGTAACATGATTCAATAGCTAAAACTGCTCATAACACTCAATAGTCAGTGAAGATCCAGAAAAACAATGATGAGCACTAACAGTGCCACGGGGGTTGATGGGAGAGTTAAAACAGGTCACAGTGGTTGTTACACTGCCTTTATGTCAGCAGCAGGGGGTGCTGTAGCTCTGAGTCTGGAAGCTTCATCGTCTCCACCTCCGTCCTCCTCATTCTCCTTCTCCAGGTGCAGGCTGTCTTTGAACCTGAGAGTGCCTGGACTGGGCCCTGTGCCTTCGAGGGTGGAGGAAGAGTGCAGGGTCTGGCATGGCCGTGGGCTCTGCAGGCCCTGTCACTTTCTCTATGGGCACACATTCCCTGGCACGCTCCACTCTCGAGTGTCCCGAGGACGATCTTGCACTCCTGCGTTTAGGTTTGACCACGGGAGAAGCAGGGAAGGCTCCTGATGGCGTCTGTGGAGAACTTAATTTGGGTTCGGCGCCACTCTGGGTCCCCTGATTGTTGGCTTTGGCTAGAAGGCCCTGCCTCTGCTGCATCCGCTGCTGATGTAGTTTCTGCCTGGCAGAGTGCAACTGAAAGGAGAGGTACGCGGCCGCCTCCGTTTGTTTCTGCAGCTCCGTGTTAAGGATGGTGGAGAGGTGACTGCGCCGTTTCAGCTCGTCCAGGAAGTGGCGTTCCTTTTCCTTGAGATTCGCTCGCAGGGCTCCCACCAAAGACCCCTTGTGAGTCAGCTCCTTCCGGAGTTCTACCAAAGTGCATTCCTGCTCGGCCAGGCGACTTTCCACCTCCCGACAGTTCGCCTCCAGGAGCTCCTCTTGTTCCTGTAATTCTGACAGACAGAAGAGGGAATAAAACAATGAAGCGTGTCAGTACGGATTGGAACACAAAACAAAAACAATAAACTTACATGTGTGGCCTGTAATATACAGTCGACACACACCAAGTGCTGCAGGAAGAAGAATGTGAGCGCCTTGTTTTGTTTACGTACCCATTTGGCTTCTGCCATCGGGATTCACCTTCAGCTCGCTGGTCAACTCTGATAGAAAAGACAAAAAAAGGCAAGACAATTCTTACGAGACAAAGACAAAACCACAGGAAAAATGGAATCAGAGCTCATTCATGATTCATAGAGGAATGATGAGTCCTGGTGAAGGGAATATACAGTATATGTCTGTGTAAATATTAAAATGTGTAGGCAGTATGGACATTTGGACATGGACTTACTGGTATTATTGCACACAGGTCAGGATGGTGTCTATGTGGTGTGCCGTACACACTGTACCATACGAACATTTTTATGAGCCATTCAATCCTGATCTGACCACAGTCAGAGCTGTCGCTGTACTCTACTGTCAGCAAACACTCTCCCCGTCTCGTGGACAGGAGAGTGTCCTGTTTGATGACCGTTAGATTGCTTTTTTGAGCAGTCTTCTGATTGGAAAAACAACATAGGAATGCAGTTTGTATTCATACGTCCAAATGAATCCGACCAGGGGCTGCATGCTGCTAAGGACCATGTGTGTGTGTTTTTTTCCTTTACTGTTACTTGGATTTTTCATAAAATATCTTGGACAACATGTCATAAGTCCTCTGCAGCTCTGCTCTCTACTTACAGATCTGCCACTGAGCTGGACTTGTTCCACAATCTGCGTACCAAGAAACAGGTCTATAAATTCTGCTGGCTTATGTGGCCCAAAGCCAGTTGAAGTCAACATCACTCTGTTGTAAACTCACATTAATGGCAAATTGAAGACTCTGAGTTCTGTCCCTCCATCCTTCCTCCTTGCGTTGTACTGACATATTTTCTTTAAGTTCTGATGAAGTGATGATGTGCTGATCTAATCTGTGCTCCATTGCTTTTCCTCAGACTCCCAGGGGTCACGTTGAGAAGTTTAAATCCGAAAAATTTTCAATCTGCAGGTTCCAGCACATCTTCACTTTCCAATAATTTATGAAGCTAAATCTTTGGTTTTGTGCATCAGAGCTCAAGTGGATGAAGAGCTGTTCCACTCCTCATTACAGTGTGAGCACAGCGTTCTTCTTTAGCTCAGCAAAAGATATTAGCGTTGTCCACACATTAATCAATATGTGCTTCAGGAAAACACTGGCGGTGCAGTTTGTTTCAACACAGACCTCATGCAGCACAGGGAGCATTTCAACCTCCCTGTGACAAACACCAAGGGAGGAAGTACAGACAGATGTGTAGTAAATACTTTGTATCATGCAGAACCTTGTTTCAACAAAAATCTGAAGTGTGGCTAATATAGAAGGAAAATTGTCCACAAACAAATTACGACTGGAGACTGGTGTCACACAGTTCAGGGGTCGCAGTTTTTCATCCGTGTCGTGGTTTTCATTAGAGGTCGGAAAATCAGCTTCTGTTCTGGGTTCTGGCCGGCTGCTTCGTTTCTATTGGCCGCACCGAAATATGTCACAGTGCGAGTATCAAGCACAACGGCAGATTTGTGTGGCGCAAGCCAGTGGAATGAATGGAACGCTTCCTGTGTTGAAGGCCCTAAAACCTGCATAGATTGGAGCACACCCGCATCAAATCACAAACCAAGGTTACGCCACAAAAATATTCATTCATGCATGTAAGTACAGGCGAGGAAGACGCGTCCACGTACGTTACCTCAACGTGCTGACCTCCCTCATCTTGGGTACATACAGTTTTCTGCAAATAGTGGACTCTCGTTATCATTATCCACACATTCTTACTTGCATTCTTGCCTTAATTGCAGCACAGATCAATAATTAGAGTACGTGTAAACCCAGTGGCTCTCTCACAGCCTTTGTCTTTCCCTCTGCAGTCACACCCATGCAGCTGGCATGCAGAGAAAGAGAGAGAGAGGGAGGACAGATGCATGAATGGATAGAAGTGAACTCTTGGATTGACAGAAAATGGAAACAGACGAACAAAGAGCTAAATCCAACAAGCAATTAGACCTGCTGACTGCTGCTAAAGCGTCTAACTGTGACTTCCTAACGTGGACGGCGGATCCTGTTTCCCACCAGCAGCTCAGCACAGGAAGTGGTGCTCAGAGAACAGTTTCTTCAAAAATGAAATATGAGTTGGGCGATAAAAATCCTGGCATTCAGCAGACTGAAACATCCTGTGTGTTTGTAGGACGTGATCACAGTATCTCACAGGGCCTCACCGAACAGTTCAGGGCTTTGTTTCATGCTACGACCTTAAATACTGCAACAATATCTCCAACACACATGCGGGGGAAAGACCGTCCCTGCAGTTTACTTGCATTTATTCCCCTGTTTAATAATAAAAGACAAGGACAAAAACTGATTCAGCTCATTCCTGTTGGAGGAAATAACAAGTGTGGACGCACAGTACACACAGCTCAGCAGTACAAACGTACAATTGTTACTGACGGTGCCGTCGCCAGCTCAACCTTCCGGCTGACACATTCACGAGCTGGCATCAATCCTCTGTAACACCTGCAAACAACCAATCAGCTTCCAACCTCATTTCCAACCAGCAGGAAAACACTCACAAGACAATTTATATCAGTTGAATCCATCTTTTTTCTGTCTGCTTGCTTGGTAAACAGATGTAAATGTTCTGGCTCTCATCACAATCATATCTCTGTAATGACTATTCAAGAGTAAATGCAATGCATACAAAAGACACTCCCACGAGTTGAAAACATCACCCAGCTTTTCAGTAATCATTTTGAGTGAGGGTTTTACCTGAGTGCCTGACAGCTCATGGAATGGATGAAAATCGTCCAAAATCCAATCTGTGTATGCAAGTACCCGTCATGCACTCACACACTGGATTACCTGCGTTGCCTGACATGCAGATGCAGCCAACATCTCTGTCCGGTATGATCTTCGTGTCTGTCATTTTCAGAATCCCTTCCCTCCGTTCCCCTCCGCACCTGCAGCTGTCGCCCTCCTGCTGTCCTCATGTCCTGCATTACAGGCCGGCTTCCTCCACAGCTCCTCCTCCCCGTTACGCATTATTCCCTTTGTATGTACATCCCAGGTAAATCACAGATCCTTTGCAACACTCAGTGGGTTTACAGGACGTTTTGAATTGTTGCTCTAGTCCGACTAAAACCAGACTTTTTAAATACATGTTAACATGTTAGTGCGACTGAAAACGCACTAAATCGATTGTCTGGAAGTCAACTAACATATGTGTGGTTGGAGATCTATTTACTACACCGTGTATACGCCTCAATCTGACCGGCGTTCTGTGCATATTCTCTAGGTCACACTGAGGTCTTTAACCTTGAAGGTAAACGGTGCACAAAACGTCTCATCACTCGTCCACATCAGCTCCACCTCAGATGGCCCCTGCATGTGTCGGCCCCAAGGCTGCCAGGATTTCATCTCACCACATCTCACCCATCCCCATCTCTGGATCGATATTCTGGATCAGGACTCTATGTGGACTTGAGACTCTTTACTAAACCAGGTCTCTGTCTTCCTTTTTCCCTTCCATTAAGGCTTTTTGGGGTCTTTTTCCCTGCCATCATACAGAGCTTTGGGCTGGGTCAAGAACCGCCCTTACAAATAAAGATCACTTGAAAGAGAAAATGATGTCATCTCCAGGAATCACAGCATGACTTCACCCCGCATTCACACAGACACAGACTGAGGCCCACACACACACATTAACGGAAAATGAGACAACATCTTTGCAGCTTTGTCGTGACTTCATTTCTTTATCAAACGCAGGATAAATCATTACAAAACGGTAAATCATGAATATCTGCTATTTTTCAATCAATGAAAGAACTGCTTAGTGTATGAAATGTCAGATCGTTGGCAGCCATTATTACAGGCATAGGTTGGGCTTTTTACACCGGCCCGTCGAATATTGCTGCCAAACTATAGTAAAGACCGCATTCATTTTGCCTTTTTCCTGCAATGCCCGGCGTTCCAGTTGATTCCACTAGATGGCGCACTACGGGACCAATTGACCTTTGTTGGAGTCCGGTCTATCCTCTGTACTTCACCTTTGCGGCAAAGGTGAAGTACAAGGGCAAAGGGCAAAGGCATTGAGCGCTTCAGTAAAAATGAGTGGACCAAACAAATGAAGACAGTGAGTGCCGAGTGTTTAATAAGGAGTGGACCACTAAATAGTTTGTCTTATTTGCCGAGAAACCGTTGCGGTTTTCAAAGAATACAATATCAGCCGCCACTTTCCCACCGAGCATGCTAACTAGCAAGCGGTCAACGCAAGAACGGGCGGCACAAGACTCTGAAACAGCGCCGCACGATCTTCAACGTGACTCCGTCTTAAAGGAGAAGTTCAACTCTCTTAAACTCGATGAGTTTTATGCTTCACTAAGCGAAGCCACGTTTCCAAACAATCGGAAGATGCCACAGAGGACGCTACTGTTCGGCTTTAGCTACGTGTGTGAGCAGACGTTCAGCGCGATGACATCATCAAAGCCCCGCCACAGATCCCAGTGAAGCGATGGACGCCTCAGATCTGTCCTGAGAATCGCCACAACCAAACTGACGCCAAACTTTGATGCACTGGCAAATAAGGGTGACCAACAACAATGTAAGTTTCTTTACTTTTTATGAAAAAAAAAATAAATAAATAATGATATTGAATAATAAGTTAAAAAAAAACTTGCGTAAAAAACATCTTACTATTCATGCCTTAGCAACCCTTTATAGGGTGAAACTTTTTTTATGTAATGGCTTTGTGTATAATTTATATTAGTTCACACAAACACTCTCCATCCATCTGCTACTCGCCCGGCCCGTCTGTCAAATTTTAAAACCCATTGTGTCCCCCCAGGTCAAAAAGTTTGTCCACTCCTGCATTATTACTTTACTGTGTGGTGATATCGTTAAATTTATAGTTTTGTCCCAACAACAATGCGAAAACCTAACTGAACAAAATATTAATCTACTATTGAAATTGTTGTTGGCTCCTTTACTGCGGTCCGGCTAATAAATTAGTCAATTATTCATGAGCTCTAAAAACTCTAACTGAACATGAAGTATCATATAAGAGTTTATAGTTGGAATAATAAATCTGTTATTTAGCTGCAGATTTAGACGGTTTATTGTAAAGTCATAAACCTGTCTAGATTAAAATCGACTCAAGTTCTCATGATTCAGACTAAAGATGTTGACTGTTGACTTAACTGTGATACCAGTGACTTTGTGATCAGACTTTATGATGGTGGGAGATATTGATGGAAATCAAGCATTCACAAACACTGAAACTGCGATCTGCCCCTAAACCGACCAAGTCCACGAATAACCGTTTGAGTTATCTTACCAACACAAATATGCAAACCAATACAAAAACACAACCTGCTGATAATTATAGAAATATTGGGAACGTAGGGAGGACCATATCAGCAGTGTACAACACACACACAACACACCTGAGCAGCGTTTCTGCAGGGAGAGGATCTCCAGGTGGAGGCCGTGGAGCAGCGTGAGGTGCTCCTGTCTCAGGAAGATCATGTTCCTGTCCATGCTGTCTATCTGCCGGGACAAAGTGCTCTCACCATCCATGGTCCAACCTGGAGGGACAAAATCACAAGGATGGGACGGACAAACAGACAGACAGAGGGGCAGGCAGACAGACAGATAGAGAGACTGACAGACACATAGAGAGACTGACAGACTGATAGAGAGACAGACAGACAGGCAGGCAGACAGATAGAGAGACAGACAGACAGAGAGAGAGACAGATAGAGAGAGTGAGAGATTGTATGTCTGTCTGTCATCTCTCACTCTCTCTATCTGTCTGTCTTTGTCTCTCGCTCCCTCTATGTCTATGTCTGTCTTGCTCTCCAGGCTCGGTCTTTGTTTCTCTCTCTCGCGCACTAATGCACGCACGCACGCACGCACGCACACGCACACACACACACACACACACACACACACCCACACACACACACGCACACCCTCGGT
>OMNV01007556.1:127178-143753 GCA_900303265.1 Brotula barbata
CACAAGGATGGGACGGACAAACAGACAGACAGAGGGGCAGGCAGACAGACAGATAGAGAGACTGACAGACACATAGAGAGACTGACAGACTGATAGAGAGACAGACAGACAGGCAGGCAGACAGATAGAGAGAGAGACAGATAGAGAGAGTGAGAGATTGTATGTCTGTCTGTCATCTCTCACTCTCTCTATCTGTCTGTCTTTGTCTCTCGCTCCCTCTATGTCTATGTCTCTGTCTTGCTCTCCAGGCTCGGTCTTTGTTTCTCTCTCTCGCGCACTAATGCACGCACGCACGCACGCACACGCACACACACACACACACACACACACTCACACACTCTTTCTCTGTGTATCTTTATGTTTTTTACTCCACCCGTATCTTACTCTTACTTGTGTGTGTTAGAGACAGATTTGAAACCATACAGACCCGTGCGTGTGTCTGTGTGTGAGATAGAGAATCCTTTCTAACTGTATGACGTCATAAAGTTCTTTCTTACTGATATACTACATATTTGTGTGTGTGAGCTCTCTATTGTGAGAGCTCTTAATGGCTTTTATTGACAACAGGAAAAATCAGCTCAAACGACTAAATATACGCAGTTGAAGCAAATTTCAGCTCACCTTTGATTTGACGTCAGGAGCAGAAATGTCCGAACTCAGATTGGATGATTTCTTAAAAGACCCTCGGATGCGGACATGCTGCTTCCCGGTCCTGCTCTGAAGCCTGGAAGCTGCAGCGACCACCCAGAGACATTTTAGACGCTGTCCAGCTGCTCCTCCGCAGCATGTGACGCCGTTCGATCCGCGGAGGGAGAGGAAGATGACGATGATGATGATGATGATGATGATGATGATGGCGGCATGGAAATGCAAAACCTCTCTGCTGCAACGTCCGACATGAGGAGGCTCTGTAACGGCGCAGTCTGCGGTAAACACGGGTACCGACGCACCGAGCGGCTGTGGCGATGATGAAAACAAACCGCGTCAGCGCGACACTCGTGAAAACCGGGATTCGATTCTTTTGAGTCCGAACGCGCTCGCTTAGATTCCTTTAGTGAGCTTTCAGATTCAGGCGTACTCCTGTCATAGTTTGTGAGTTTTATTGTAACAACAATAACTACACATGTATTAGACAAAAAGTGGACAGGACGGGTGGAGGAAGAGAGTTCAATGATCCGAAGGAGCCGATCATAACGTTCATGTGACGTCATTCGTTCCAAAAGATCAAATCGTTCATGTATGACACTGATTTGAAGGACCAGCCCCCGTATATAGATTACAGGGCCTGATGTATGGAGATCTCTTGGGAATACACAGGAAACGCTAAATCAGTCAAACGGATTTACTGTGTCACGTGATGCCGAGCGACCAATGACGTGTATGGAAAATTCACACCCTATAGACCGTTGTAGCCTTCCAAGACAGAGCCAGGGCACAGCGAGGGATCCATCAAGAAAATCAAATAAAAAAACACAAGATTTAGTCGGAAGATTTTTATTTCCATATTTAACAAATTGTATTGAACATATAAAGTGTTTTAATTATATTATCATTGTTACATTTACAAAAACATTTCTGTGCCAGCTGATGGTTTGATGCTGACAGAAAGCACACAATTTTATATTCACAACCACAGGGACTTCAAGCTGCTGCGCGTTGTATAATGAAGGAATAATGTTGATGACAAAGTGCACAGCGTAAAACTGTTTTACACTTTGGAATCGTCTTCATCAAAACCACAAAAGTTTCACTTAACAAAACAGTCTAGAAATGACAGTACAGTAAGAGGATCTGTAAGTTGTTATGGTAAACTGACACACGGGTTTTTCCTGATAAAAGCTGTTTTTTGTTCCAATCAGGATTCAGGCTGCTGAATGGAACTGTGGGCGTGGTTTTGACCCAAAGACACTGCTGACATCTGGGGCCAGAGGTGAGAGAAGGCACACATATCCACAGGAGACAATGGAACATCTTGTGGCATGACATCATCAGAGACGGTGATCTGGGTGTTTGCTGGCTCTTGCGTTCCTTTTCACTGCTCCCCCCCCCACCCCACATGTCACCTGATGTTGCCATCAAACTCTTTACAGGCCCGCAGTATTGCGGCCTACGCGGAGTCTTTAACCTCTATGAACACACTCGTGCCTCCTAACCCTTCTATTTTTGGTGGGGCTGCCACAGCTAATCGATTATAATGAACAACATACAACAACAAAAAACTATTACTGAAATTACACACCATACACATTTTTGGGCAAAGCGGCAAACGTAAAGACAGCTCCTGGCCTAATGCTAAGCTAAGCTAACTTGTGCACAGCAGGAGAACACAACCAGGTGGAAACAGGAAAGTTGAAGCAAGATTCATATCAGCTTGACAACCTTGTTCCACCGGTGTGAATAACCAATCAACCAAGACTAACACACCGAGGGACACATAAAGCCACATGTGCACATTTTCACTACCATTAATTATAGCAATAATCAGTAGATCCATTGATATTTGTTTATTTTAAATTTTTTTTTAGATGATCGATGGTGATCGTTAGCACTCATTTTTGATTGGTTGAATAACTCTTCTAATCACAAACTGGGTTTTACTATCACTATGGAAATGCACTAGCTGAGGACCAGCTAGTGCATTTCCAGATCCAGTGAAATGAGGAAGTTGTTGTTGTTCTGTACATGTAAGACAGCTGTGTGTTTTAAAATCCAAACAAATTTCAAAACACACAGTATTCTGAAAATCCAAACTCAATTCTGAAAAATAAACCATCAAATATTTGAGGTTTTAAAGTTATCCTGAGGGCCAAACCTATTGAGGAGTCTCTCTCACACACACACACGCACACACACAGGTGGAGTTTTGTTCTACCGTTTGGTTGCTCTTGTTTGACAGCTTGCCTGTTTTTAGACAATATCGCTTCCTGACTGTGATGAATAAATCAGGGTTTCTACACTTACTTGCCAACTTCCAAAACTTTTCTGTGGTGTAATACGCAAATCAAGCTTTACTAACTTCAGAGTCACACTATGACACGTGAGGCAAGCTAGCTCTGATCCAGCAAAAGTTAGCAAAATCATTAATGGTACAAGAATAGGGAAAACAAACTCTCATGGCAACTAGGATGATACAAGAACGATTTCAGTGAATAAAATAGCTTAAAAATATAAGTATCAACTCATCAAGATTTCAATCATTCTTAAACATTTCCATGACTTTTACAGAGCTTGGGATATTAAGCAATTAAAATAATAATAATTACAGACCTGGACAATCCATTTTTATATTTTCATTTTCAGGACCCTCATGAGTGTAGAAACCCTGATTAAGTCACCTGACAAAAGGAAAAGAATGGACAAAGCTCCACAACAACACCACTCAAACCATCAAATCCAATTCTCTACCATCCACAACTGCTGGCACTATGAAAACATGGAGGTCATTTCTTGGTTAGCTCACGCATTCATTTAGGACAAATAAATTAGAAATCTGCACAAATACACAACCGTCCGAACAAGTGACAAACAAAAAAAGCGCAAAACATGAATGGCTTTCAATTTTTCAATATACCATACAAGAAATCTAATGCTGTTATGTGAGGAAGCAGCTGACATCATCTCTGCAGTCTACCTCCATTACAAAAATTACTTCATAGTTCATGTGTAAGACAAAAAAGTTTTGCCATGCACTTTCTTTCCTCATTTACTTCCCACTTAGCGTTTTAACTTTTTTCTTCAAAATATTAACAAATTGGGATTTCTTAATTTTTTAGAAGTTGGCCCTAATACTCCTGTAGTTTCAAGAGTAATTTCGAATGGCACAGATGGTGACCTCTTCCTCTCCACATCTCAGGTGACCTCCATAAACGTGCTGCCCTCCAGAGGCGAAATGAAGAACAACAACCCCTTTGTGTCCTGTGACTGACAGCTGCTGAAGATCTGGTTAGTACTTTTCAAAGCAGATTTCATCTTAGAGGAACGAAACACTTTGGTTATCAGAAAACGTTGGCCAGTCCCAATTGGATCATTTTTAATTCTAAGGGAACTTCAGTCACATAGAGCTGCTATAGATGGCACAATTTTCAGTGGTAGCAGACAAAAGGTAAAGATTGATAGAAATGTGAATAAATCTTTGCCTGTTCATCGTGACCCTAGATCGCCGACCATGAAGAGCTTTATTGCGGCAGTGACCAAAAAAAAAATAAAAAAATGCTGCAATCAAATTTGGACAATGGGCCCACATCAGAAATTTAGGAGCAAAACCTGATGTGACCCAGCAGCATCGCACGACTCTGAACCAACAAATAGGACTCGCAGAATGAAATGACAAGAGAATGTAACCTAAGGTTGCAATTGCCGTGATAACTCTGCTTCTGTGAATATCTGCAGGGACTGTATGACAGCCCTGTAATCTGTCAGTGTGTAGGAGGAGCCTTTACATTTGTCCAGGTATCCAATTTCCCAAATGACTAAGGGCCCCTCCTGGATTTCCTTAATCTACACATAGGAGATGTTTTCTAAAATTGTTCGTATTCTCAGCTGAAGAACAAAAAACAACAATGCTTGTGTTAAAACAAGGCGGGCATACGCCACAAGCTTTACGAGGTAGCAGGCAGTTTTAGTTGAGATTTGATGAAACAAAAACAAACAATAAAGCCCCAACCTTGACATCTGTGTAGTGTAAAATGACAAGATGGAAAAGAGACAGCTTGATTCCACCAAGTCTGTTTGGTGGTAAACAATCATGTATAGTATTGTATATATAAATATAAGGTCATTCTTGTGTTATAGCTCTATTAATAGGTTGCATTTGTAGCTAAGTGCTGGTAGGGTTGGTCTTCCAAACAGCTTCTTACCATACACTACATTCATTTGAGGACCACGTGGGACAATAAGGCGTTTGGTGTCGTCTTACGAGGCCTCTAGTTCTTCATTTAAGGAATCATTTGTTCCGACATTAATGGAATAACGGCCAGAGACAAAGTTCAAGGAAAGGTAGCACCCAGCATAACGTTTGTATGAACTGATGAGTATAGTATGGACAGAAAGAGATGGAGGTCAAAGCAGTACCAAATGTGGCCACAGGGTGTCAGCGTACAGTAAGGAGTGTGTTTATCAATGGAATCCTTCTTTCATCCCCTACATCTCTTTCTCCCTCTTTGCCTCCCGGGTGCTGCTCTTGAGGAAGTCGCTCCTGAGCAGCCGGTAGAAAAGAACGATATTCATGGCCGTCATGATGGCCAAGCCCACACTGCCGAGCGTGTATGCCAGGAGGGGCACATTGTCCCTGTTGAGCACCAGCCAGCGGGTCATCCAGGCCAGCGTATTGATGCGGAAGACCACGTACGTGCCCAGGTTGACTATGCTGTTGACTCGGTACAGGGTACCGGCGGCCAGGCTGGCCATGCGCAGGATTTGCCTGAGGTGGAGGAACACGGAGTTTATCTCCACCAACAGGGCGACCACGGCGAAGCCAATGTAACGGCAGGTCACCACGGAGAGGCCGAAACAAGTGATCACCTATGGAGTGACAGGAGAAGAAGGAGGGAAGAATGTCAGACGGTTCCATCTTTCCAATGGAGTAACCATATCATGAGAAGAACAACTTTACAGCTACTGTAAACAAACAATACACTTGTGTGTATACGTGAGAGCATGTAGCTTCTTTGGCTTTAACCTGACATTTTTTCAGAAGAAAATCGATGTGGACATCAGGACATGAATTGTAAATACAGACTGAAGATCAGACTCTTTAAAGAAGTCATCATCTTGGCTGATACTGACGAGTCTTCACATTCAAGACATGAAATATCAAGACATAACAGTAAGCGGAGTCAGACATTGATGAATTTTATTTGTGTTTGGTTAGATGCTTGTTTTGATCATGATTTCTTTCCCCGAACTTCCATGTATTTCACTGTTTCCATTACACTCCTTTCTGCTGATTGAGATATGAAAGTCTGGAAAACTTCCACAAGGTGGGAGCAACAGCATTAAAAACCAAAGTGAGGAAAGCCAAGCTGGCCTACGATTAAAGAGGAGGCAGAGGGAATTCCTGACAGCGTCAGATATGTTGACATGCAGCAGCAGAGTTACAGGACCAAAATGTATTTAAGATCCAACTCATCCAAAAAATAAAATACAATCCAATAAAAAGCTTGGATAGTATAATGAAATAAATACTAATCATTTCAAGTAAAATACACCAAAGCAGATGTAGCACATGGAGACACCCAGCGTGTCTCCATGCCTTGTCAGCTGTCTTAGCCGCATTTTAGCTGGATGTTAGTGTGGTGAGACTTTGAGACATAACAGACTGATGTAACGTTTGCCTAGAGCTCACATTAGTGTCAGCCCAATCTACTCCAGCCCATTTGAAACAATGGCCCCCGAGGCAACAACAAGCTAGCATACTGATGCTAATGAATAACATCGAACTTTTAAGATTTTAAACTTAAAAGCAATTTGACATCTTCATTAACTTAGAACCAAAGTCCACTGTGACCTGAACTCTTACATCATCTGTAATTGCGAGCGCATGTGTCTCTGTGTGTAAGGTCAGAGGACATTATCTGTAATTGGGAAAGGAGTCATGGGACACACTGCTTGGAGAAGGACTCAGACAGGTCCAGCCTGTGTTGATGTTTGCTCCTCCCATGCAGCCTTTCTCTTCATCTGTTTATGTGTGTCCTGTTTAAAACTCTGAAAGGCACATCTTGAATCATCACCATCATCATCATCACCTGTGTCAGCTTACAGTGTAATTACAGGATTTAACAATGGCTCATAGTGGCACAAACACATGATCAATGAGCGGCAAACCTACAGCCAACATGTCGTTATCTACACGGAAATTTATATACTCATGTCCACTCATCGCACATCAGTGTTGTCCACTTGCTCTTCAGTAACATTCCACAGTGGACGGGGAGGAGCTTTCATAGCCAACAGTATCACAGTAGTAGTAGTCAGCGTTCACTTTAATAAGACATTTTGAAATGATAGGACGCTCTCTGATGGAGGGATGCAGGTGAACATGATTCTGTGGCACAGCAGTACAGTAGTTAGAGGGTTCAAACTCTGGGCAAGTTCTCATCAACAGTACTCACACAGCAGGTGCAGGTGTGGCGGATGATGTCAAAACATTCATGTCATCATCAACAACCCTCAGCACCCACATCTTCACCCGTGTGTTCCCCCAAACAGCTGCAATCCAGTGGGATTAACCATGGTCAATCTTTTCTCAAATCTCATCCAGAAAGAAAAAAAAACATGTAAGGATGCCAAAACAAATCCCTGTACAGCACTGAGATGAGACTGATAAAACCTCCACACCTCCCTGTGTGGAGTCTGCATGTTCTCCCCGTGCCTGTGTGTGTTTCCTCTAGGTGCTCCGATTACACACAAACATCAATAACAGAGGTTATTGGGAAAGGCCTCTTGAAAGCATTTTAAGTCAAAATTTTATCTTAAAACATGCAAACCAAACTCAAAGTGATTGATTAATGGCAGTGAACAGAAGCACCTAATATTCAAAATTGACTCAGATCAGACTTTGCCCCGGTATTAGATGGCTCTCCTGTTAAGCATAATATAGTTTTATGGTGGTGACCTGTGTGACCTCACCTGTGTGGTGTTTAAGATGGACTGATGACTGCTGGGATAGGCTCCACCCCCACCACGACCCGTACATGGATAAACAGAATAGATAATGGATGGATGGATGTTATCGGCTGCTGTTAACAGCTTATGCCGATCACTGTTTATCTGACTGTAAAAAATACTGATAATAACGAAGATGGAAGGTGAAAAACACGTGAAAAACTTGAATCTTTTCAAGGACAGATGCAGTAAAACGTACACACAGCACACAATAAAGAGATAAGAAGAAGAGGAAGTGATAACTAAAACGACAAACACGGCACCACTCTACTCGGTCTATTCTAGTTTATTCTTGAACTGTGACTCAGTGTAGTCTGGAATAACAGCTGGAACATGTCCAAAATAATAATTATGAATTACAGTTAAGGACATTATAATAAAGAGACGATCATTATCCATATCTGTATCCACTTAATACTTAAAACAAAACTTGAGTAAACGTCCGACACAGACTAAAGTGAAGAACCAAAACTAACCCAAATAAAAAATAGGAGGGAATCAGCAACAGACAACAAGGTTTCCAGATGATGTTCCACCATTTACAGAATATTCTGTCCACCAGGTCAGGAAACAGAGTGTGCCTTCCTCTAATTATTATGCTTTCATACCTAAGTGTATTCATAATCGCATAATCTAGGTTTGTGGCTTGGAGTACATTTATGCTGATTTCAATCATATTATGGTAGTCTACTGCCCTGATCTGACTTTGAATGTGCATGTAAGAAGAAAGAACAGTGCTTTATTGATCCTTGTCTCTGTATTTAACCCATCCTATGAGGAGCAATGGGCAACACTCACATATAAATACCCCCACATACACACACACACTAGCGCCCAGGGACAAGCGCCAGATCTTCTGTCTAGAACCTTGATCAGAGAGGAATCCGGAGGAGAACAAGAACAGAGCTAACCACTGAATCCACCGTTCTGCCCAACTGTAGAGAATGTTCCAGGTTATCATCAAGTCACCATAACGTTGCACGGCGAACACAGCAGCTGACGGCAGGTCAGCAAATAGCTGAGATTGAGCTGGGCTGTTTCCTCTGTCCGCCTGGATCAGTCTGTGTTAGCCAAAAATAAAGGAGGGGCATCACACGCACTCCTCTCCTGTTTGACCCCCCTGGCTGCAGTGAATTGACAGTAATCACCATTTATCAGATCATTAAAGTAATTCAGGATCTGACTTTGGCCTGCTAAGATCTGCTGAAACTTTCAACTCTACACGACACGCAGTACCTGTACATAACACACATGTACGCAGTGTTTGTTTCCTGCATCCCTGTGGGCTCAATTAGATGTTCTTCTGCACGCTAGTGAGGGACCTCCTCCTCTTCCTCCTTTGAGGGTGAGGAACACTGGCGCAAACATGGGAGATGAGAAAATGATGTGAAAAATTCCTTAAAGAAGGAAAAAAATGAATGCAGGTTGAGGGAGAAGGCCATGTCAAGATGAAGAGTGCTGATGAAGATCTCCGCTTTTTAAAAGGAGCGGACATGACAGCAGACACAGAGCCAGATAAAAGAAAAAAAAGTTGACTCACAGGCTAGCAGACAGCAATTACACAAAGATTGGATGTAAATGTACAGTGAAATTGCAAATGCAATCTTGGAGAAAAACATGCGGCTATAGCACTTCAAGAAAATGTCACTAATTACAGGAAACTGCTGAAAACTGCTATGCATCTTGGGATAGTGTTTTAAAAGTTGAACACTGAAAAACATATTCTGAAGTTTATTTTTGCACCTTGCATTTTATTTTGTATTTACTTGCAGTTAGCGTTTCTTTGTGTGGATGCATACATTTTCTGCCACATAGAAGCGTTATCTAACGAAGCTGTGGGAAAAAAAAGCTAAAACGAGTGCATGTCAGCATTTTGGCACATTTTAGATGAATATTAAGAGAGCCCTCAAGAATAATACAACAACATTATGGTTAGACACGTCCTTCTTTTGTTCTTTCACATGTTTTATATTATTCTAAATATCTAGCTCATCAGCATGAATATTTAGTCTGCCACTCCAACTGTTTTATAGTTGACTGTCACTCTGCCTGACTCTCGTTTTATTGTGATTAGTAAGTCAATGATTTTCAACGTGAATAAAATGGGGATTTCCCCTTATATTTCCTTCACTTTCCAAACCTTAGCATAAGTAACTGTACAGGAACAAACACGAAATGGAATATGTACAAACTTAAACTCAGTCAGGGCCTACAAATGAGACTCGCTCGTGAGCAAACATTGTTTTGTTCTGCTGATAATGAGCCCGTACTGTTTCTAGATTAACAGCTTCAACGATTACTGAACTGGATCATCAAATCTGATTCAGTTTTGCAGATGCATCCAAACGCTGAAGCTGTTCATTCAGCATTTTCAGCTGACCTTCAACTCAGTCCGACTTCATTGTAGATGAACAGAACATTTAAAATGTCCAACAAAAACAATACATCTGACTGAATGCTCTTTGTTTGATTGTTTTGACTGCACATTCACTCATCCACCCATCCCACATTCTTCTTCTTAACATTCTTTAGTACAGGTGGCACACCGTCAATATCCTACCCAGTATTATGCTGTAAATGCACAAGAATACAGTGACAAACTGTGCGTTTATTTCCTGTAAACGACTGTAATTCACTGTGCTGTTTATTTGAGCAGCTGTGAAACAATCAGAAAGTTAAGTTTTATTCCTCTCAATCACCTTTCTCCCTAATGTACTCGTTTTCTTCATTCAATCTCTAGCTTGCTTAACCACCTTTGGGAATTACCCAGTGAAAAATCTGTCAAAGATGACAGAGGATCATCGGCGGTGGATATTTTCATAATGCACGCTCATTACTCACTCATTCACACACTGACAGGTAACCATACAAGGCCCTCTTGCTTGTCAGCAGTAATTTGTGGTCTGCTGAGTGAGCTTTCACGTGGGGATCCAACCGCTACGTAATCACCCTAACCTGAGCCACGCCGCCCCCTTCTTGGACACCGAGGACACACACACACGTTCTGTGCGTCATTCTGGATTTCCATGTCAAACCAGTTTTCCTGAAACTTGACTCAAAGAGCAAGAATAGAAAGAGAGTGAGTGGAACCTGTTGGACAGAATAACTGTTGAATAATTTCACAAGCGGAAAAAAACTCAGGAGGTCATTAACCTACAGAGCCCACAGCATTGTGCGTCTCATATTCAAAGACATGAACAGCCTCCACTCCTGAAAACAAGCTCCCTCTCTGGAATGATTCTCACAGAACTGGGGGTCAGAGGTTAGAGTGTCAGCAGCTGTGGAGTGTTTGGTATCTCAAGGGTCTGTGGGTCAGTCCCAAGTTAACAAGGAATACCCCTGTTCTACGTTTTTGAAGATACTGTAGCTACAGTAAGATACAAGTTTTGAGTTAGTAGCTTTAAGGCTGACATACTTCAACAGCACAACGTGTCTTGGTGTCAAAGCATGTTGCTGCAGACCGGTAAGACAGGTCTACAGCGTCTCACCTCCCCAGGATCACAACACTAAAATGCGTTTTCCTGATTGGCTGGTCTGAATGGTTTGTCTGACCACTGCCCAGTGTGTGTGTATGTGTGTGCTGCTGTGAAATGTCTTCTGAAAAATGTCATGACATCAGTGCCCGAGTTTCACAAGTCTGCATCCCCAGTTTCCAAGCTTGTTGATTCTCTCTTGTTGGTTCAGTTTTCTTCCATGTTATCTGCCTTCAGCAGCTCTCACTTTACCTTAAAATAAATACTCTGTTCTGTATGTATTTATGCTCTGTCTGCTACTGAGTCCAACCTCTAACTTATGACAAAAAAACATGATTGCTTCCACACCAATCATAGCATTAACCACAGGATCACCAAGTGCACTTTGACCCACATGACACTGGTCATCATCACATTCAGCCCTAAACTAACTATCAGTGGAGCTTTCACACTACAGTGTTTGGAAATTGACTTAACTCTTTCATCACTCCCTTGCAAATTCCATATGTAACATGGTGTCTAGACTTTTTTCTGATTAAATTTCCAAGACACTTCAGGGAGCTCTTCATCGTTTTATTTAAGATTTTAAAATTGGCGTGTACCTCTGGTTACCTCTGGAATCACCGGATGTGCTTCCTTAATGCAGATAATGGAAGAAACCAGCTCACCGACGACTCACCTTTGAAAGGCGATGGAGACACGGATACAGAGCCTGACACATGAGATGATACGCTGAAGGCGTGAAGAACGTCCATGACGGATGGTTGTCATGGGACCTGCGTTAACTTGTGTCAGCTGACAGCAGCTAGACACGAGACTTCAGATTCACAGTTATTTGCTCGGTATCTCAGGAAATCAACTAGAAGTGGCTCTGTTGATCTGATCTTTCCAGGAAAACATCTGGGCAGAGCAAAGAACATGCTAACATTGCTGCTTTATAACGTTCACACAGTGATGGCAGAGAGGGGAGCTGTAGTTTGCCTCATCTTTTTCATGCGACAGTTTTCATAATCCGATCACAACCACAACGTGAACCTGCCCCCAGAAACAGGGACTGAGCCTGAGTCCTGGTCTGGTCCCCTTTGAGTTCTGTCGTCACCACTTCCATCTTTCGTCAAGCATTTTCCCCAGCCCTGTTCCATCAATAACAGTCAGTCCAAAAGTCTGCAGCCAGTAGGAAAGAATGTGGCCCAACCATCGTGGACTCGAGGAAAATCTTTTACTGCTCAAAGATTTTAGTGTTCAGGTTATGTAACACCAGTGCACAGATATACAGCCAGACTCACACAAAACCAAAAAGCACAAGATGCATGTGTCATGTGACAGTGACTGACCGACCACATCTTTGTGGTAACAAAAGCTAGTTAACCCTACCTATTTCCTCTGCTTTCGTCTGAAAAGAAATAATGTGTGGTAACTGATAAACTAACGGAGGGAGCCGCATTGTTTGAGATGCAAACTAACCACAGACTTCCATGCATACATTATATATTGTGGCTCTGGTATTTCCAGGCCCTAAGCGACTAGGCGTGGCACCCTGGAAGAACGAGAAGCAGTTCCTGCCTCACCTTGTTTGTAAGCATTCGTGTTGAAGGAGACGTGTTGCAAACCTATGGATGCCTGTACTAACAGCATTCATGGTTGTTATACCAACAGTGCGAGACCATGCCAGCTTCCTGCCCCCAGCCTCATTGGAAGGCACGGCACGTGTTTGTCACACAATTGCTCTTTGTGTCCAGCAACAAGAGGAGAGCTTGGAGTAGAGCCGCTGCTCCTTCAAATCAAAAGGAGCCAGCTGAGTTTGTCTGGGAATCGAACATGGTTGCCTCCTCGCAGACTCTGTCCGAGTTATTCCAGGCATGTCTAAGGCTGGATAGGATTTGTAGCTCAAGACTCAGTCCTTGCTCTTAATCAGTGCGATATTGTATATTTTCGACCTCTAATCGGACATACACGCCCCTTTCTGATTGGACAGAACTGCTACTGTGTTATCTGACACACTGATGCATGTAAGTATTCATCTGGATACTGAGATATAAAAGATATACACGAATAATAGAATAAAATTAGCAAAAGGTGGAGACTAATTCACAAAACAGATGAAAAAAGAGGGACAGTTTAATAATTCATGCGCAAGAAAAAATCTAATCGTGAGTAGGAAGGAATGAATGAATGAATGTCTTCATGAGAGAGAGCCAGCTGTCAGACTGAGAACTGTGTGAAAGACGGTGGAAGTCCCCGATCCTCCCAGACTGCAGCCAGCTGGATGCTCCACAGCTCCTTTTCACTGAGCTCGGGGAACAGAAGGAAAACAACAACGCCATGTCCAGAGAAGAGGGCCTCTCCAACACTCCCACAGGCCTTCCACACCAACTGTCCACTCCTGTGCACGTCTGGAAAACTGACAGACTGATTCTCAGCTGACAGAAAGGCTCAGTCCTACAAACAAAAACCCTGAGGCGCCGTCAACTCACAAACCTAAGGCACAGGTTTGGACCACTCACTCGATAAGAACGTTACTCAAAAGAGGAAGCGCTTACACAAAGTTTCTACTGTTGCAATTCCAAAACTTTTCAAGGTCTGTGAAGGTTCTCAGTCCTCCACTACAGGTCAACATACTTTGTTCACTAATCACTTGCTCAGTAGTTGTAGCTCTAACGATTAACACACGTGCACACACACATACATGCACGTAAAACGGTTACTTCTGAGTACTAGAGCCAGGCAACAGAAACATATCCAGAACATCTGCTCCACTACCGATTCGGCTGACCTAGCCAGATGTGGACAGCAACAAGGTCATACAGAACAATGAGACTCCATCGTGTCGGTTACAGTTTACAGCAAAAAGCATGAACTGATACAACCTGTTCTTCCCCCTTGGAACATTTACCAGCATCTCCCACTAGTTGAGCTTGATCATCACTATGTTGTGAAAATGACTACTATGATGTCAACAGTGGTGAAAAATGGAGGTGGGGCTCGACTGTTTTAAAGCATAAAATAACACTGATGGGGGGGGGTCACAATCTCACTATTGTCTCTGTGCAGCTCAACAAGACAGACAAGTATTTTGCCCTTCAAGGAACAAAGTGTTTGTCTCGCAGCTGTGCTGGGTGTTGTCCTTTGGGAGCCTTATTTGTGATAGTGACCTCTGATGACAGGACTTACATTCACCACACACCAACCATCGAGCGTCATCGGCCTAACTGTAACGCTGGAAAAACCTACCACTGTGTGATGAAAGAGAAGCTCCCAGGACTGACTCAGTTTCTGGTTCCGCACCATGTCAAAGAAGTCGTAGATGAAGTAACCTGTGGAGACACAGAGCATTTGGAGTCAGACTTAAAGCACTGAGCTTTAAAACTGAATTTACACTTCCTCTGTTGAGATAGCAGTAGAAGACTTCTGTAATGATTTTCACCAAGAACTAAAGGTTGCTTTGTTTCCTGTGTCATGAAAAGGTTTCCGACTTGACTTGCTGTCATCTTAAATACCATGTGATTTCAACTTTGTGATTCAAATGGCTCTTGACTCAGGGCGGCCTGACTTAGATTGCCAGTGAAAATAAAACAGTGAACTTGGGGCTTAGGTCAATATTTGCCTTTACCAGACAAGCACCCAGTATAGTCAAACAATCTGGATTTGAGTCAACACATACAGTCACAGTCCTGCTATGACATCCTTAATACCTGCCCTCATCTGATCTGAGCTCAGTGCTGTGGCATGCAAATGTCAAACTGCAGTCAGGAAGTTTGACCTCATTCTTCGTGTGACAAAAAGCAACTCAATACACCAACAACTGAGGTGCACAAAAGTACATGATAATGTATTTAGGAAAATATAAAAATGAATTCAGTGATATAAGCACCCCTGCCACGTTGTCTGACATCAGAAAAACAGATTTTTGTTGAAGTTAAGGTCAATGACGCAGTTTTTGAAACAGTTGACCTCCAGCTCCTACGTGTGGTGCCAGGGATATTTAGCGAGGAGATTATTTTTTACAAAAACTTATAAAAGTATTTTGAATGTAAAATGCACATTTTCTTCAACAAAACGTTCATTTATACTTATACTCATTTAAATATACACAACTATTTGTAAACAATACATTAAAAAATGTATATTTATAAACCACTGCAGCCACATAATAAGTAAACCAATCACAACAGGTCACTCTGGACTGACAAATGACCTCGGCTGAATCCACAATAAAAGAACCGAGGCTGGCATTCAGATAGGCAAACACTGAAAAAGTTAGAATCTCGGGGGTATATTCATCCTGACCGTCTGCCAAACAGTGAGTGAGACAGACAAACCTTAGATCATGATCCAGAGTATAACACCTTCATCCAGTCTAGAAATTTGGGCTAAAATCCCAATGCTTTCACTGAGTCAAAGCTGAGACGCGCTGAAGTTTGATTTATTTGACGTGCCATAGAAAATATGTTCAGGGCTCATCAAACACTACGTGTTCGCTGTCGTCCTGGTATAAAACCTGTCTGTTCTGGTTGGTTTACTTTGACAATACACGCCCGGATTCTTTTGGCCATTATTGTACTCAGTATCTGTACAACCCTACTTTACGGACTTATGGGTCTGAATGAGGCACTAAATGTATCTTGGGAGTTCCAGAGATTATGTCTTCAGTTTTAGCAGGGTCCTTCTCACGGAGGGCAAAGGTGACGTAGCTGGGGTTTCTATTTCGTTTCTATTTCAAATTTAAGTGGAATTCAGCCAAAGAGCGGCTCGTCCTCCAACCACAAGGTTGAGGTTCGAGTCCCACCTCCTGCTGTCCACGTATCCTTGAGCAAGTCACTGAACCCCACGTTGCTCCCCGGGCACTCAATGGCTGCCCATTGCTCCTATATAGACGAGTCAAACGCAGAAGACATATTTCGGATCCGTGTGTAAATACTGATTATGACCAATGAAGGCAAAAGCTCTGATTCTTCTGATTTTTCTTCTAAAAAGTTGAATTTTCAGAAGAATTTGGGACATTAAATTTATAAAATAAAATATAATCAAGAAATAAAATCTCTGATGAGAAGATAGATATAAAATGAAGTTTGAAAAGTAGAATAAATCACAAAAAAAGTAGAATACATTATGACATGTAGAAACTAAATTATTTGAGCTCATTTTGATTCATTTTAAGAGCTTAGGTTGTCATCTATTTCTCTTTCTGCTTCTTAATTTCTTTCCTGTCTCATAAATGCCACATGATAGAGAGAAGATAAGAAATTTAAATTTATGACACTTTGCTAATTGAGACATATTCTCCTCCAGAATCCGGTCTCAACTAAAATATAAAAATATGAATTGCATGTCTTAATATATAAAAAAAACAAAAACATTTGAATTTGTGTTATACAGTACATTACATTACACAAATTAACATATTAAGATATAGCATTTATACTAACTCCTATTTCTACCA
>OMNV01007557.1:0-37364 GCA_900303265.1 Brotula barbata
TAAACTGCCTCCCAGAATGATCATTCCTGTGCTGTTAGCAGACACTGTAATGTTGTTCAACCTGGAGATATCTGCAACAAACAGTATTTGTAGAGTAAGCAACTAATACAAGGAAAACATCTACGGTGTAGGAATCATAGTGAAGTTTGGTTTACCCTCCACTATGTCCAAAATCAGGCCAGGGTTCTCAAATGAGAGGAGGTAAAGCGCGTCTCCCAGAGCGCCATCTGTCAAGGCCGGAGAAAACACTGGAATCTCATTCTGAAATAAACAGCAGGTCACCGCTCAGACACAGGACAATCACTGACCAATCTGTCTATAGTAACATAATCTAGGTGTCAGCTGGATGATGTACAGTATTTGGCATTCATAGAACACGTTTAAGATATAAGAAAAGTAATAGAGTAAAAAAAAAAACTTAAGTGAAAATGAGGTAAAGAATTTGTTCAGTAAGTTGTGAGTCGATGGTAAACAGTAATCTGTTCATGCCTTCAGCCTGGAGTCTCCTTGGATCATATCTAACCCTGCCAACACTGAGGGAGCTACTTGGAGGTTTAACAAGACGTTTTCACAAACCCGGGTCACCCCACTACAAAAGTTTTGAGCGCGCAGTCTCTGAATTTCTGCTCAACCTATCTGCGGCCTTTGACAGTTAAGCAGCAAATCCTCCTCTCCACACTCGCTCAGCTTGACTTCTCAGGATCTACCCTACACTACTTCCTGTCCTACCTCTCAGGGAGATCCTTCAGTGTCCTGGAGAGGGGAAGTGTCTAAACCCCACTACCTGTCCAACGGGGTACCTCAATGGTCAGTGCTCAGTCCCCTCCTTTCAATATTCACCACCTCTCTCGGTGCAGTCATCTGCTCACATGGCTTCTCATACCACTCTTATGCCGATTATACCCAGCTACCCCATCATTCCAGCCAGACGACCCCACAGTCTCAGCATGAATCTCGGCATAGATGTTGGTGCCACTTCATTGGCTCCGAGTTGCTGCTCACATCAATTCAAGTCCCTGATGCTCGCCTACGGAGCAGCGACAAAATTGCTACCACCTACCTGTATTCCCTCATTCACGTCTATGCTCCCTCCCTCCCACCTACTCCACACTACCAAGGAGCGACGCATGGTGCTGCCGAGTCCCTCTGTATCTTTAAGAAAAGGCCAAAGACCCAGCTGTTTAGGGCACACCTTCTCACACTATGAATTGTATTGGAAAAAAACAAAACAAAAAACAATCTGCATATATGCACTCTATATCGTTTCCTTACTCTGCCTCAAAGAACCTAGGTCCCTTGGACCAGAACCGCTTACTGTCGTTCTACTGAATAGATCCTGCTGGTGGTGTTGAAATTCTCATATGTATGTTGCTTTGGATAAAAGCGTCTGCTAAATGCAAATTGTTATTTCACTAAATTGTGTTATAACTACCATGTTCACCAATCAGACCCAGGAATGTTTTTTCTCATGATACTAATTGGTGGTACAGTAAAACAAAATACAAACACACCCGACTCCAGCTTATAGAAAAAATTTATTTTCCTCATTCACAAAACAAAATAAAAAGGGGATACATCACATCAGATAAGATCCCACCTGCACCACAGTTGAGCAAAAGAAAAACATGTTGATATATCAAATTCAACTGTTTGCCTTGATAATAAATTTATGAACACATTTATCCATTATTCTTCCCTTCTTCCCTAAGGTATGCACCAAGCTCTGACCCTCCATCATCCAACCACGTTAATTACATTTAACATAATTACATGGTCTACTACAAAACAATGAAAAAAAATTCTTTAAATAAAAAGAATAAAGAAACAAACTTGTAAAGTCAAAAAAAACATTTGTGCAGCAGAGCACAAAAATAAAACTATTAAAAACAAAATTTAAAAAAATAAATAAATAAAACAAAATAATCACAGGTATCAAAACAAAATAAAAGTTAAATAAAAACTTTTAAAAAATGTGGAAAACATATCCTTAAGTCTATTGTGTGATAGCCAAGAACGTCAATATTGTGAAAGTTGATGCCTTGGCTTTTTGAGCATTATTTGCAGCAGAAAAAAACCAAACTAAAACAAAACAAAACGACCCCCCAAGCATCATTCTCAAACCTTTTTAAATGGATGGCTCCACAGCTAGTTTTCCAAACATCTCTCAAGCTTGTGATCCCAGTGGCCATTGAACACAACATTTGCTTACCAGTTAAGCCTGGACAAGATGCTACTGGTTTTTACCCATCAGGGTAGAACGGCATACAAAAGTGGTTATGGATGGTAGCGCCATAATATGTTTGTGCTAAAATCCATCTTGTATGGATTTTCAAAATAGCCCACATCAATGCCTGTTCCTCAAATCAATAGCTAGCTGATATCCAGAAAAATGCAATGAGGAGCTTAGCAGGTTTAAGTAAACTAATCACGTAAATGATAGGCAAATGTTGATAGTCAAAGTGGCCACATTCACTCAGACATGCCTACCAGTATGCCTTGGACATTACCTTAGGGTAGAGGAGCTGGTGCAAGTTTACATCAAAACAGCACTCACATACACTCGTTTACAGTAAAACACAATCAGGCAGCCACCCATACACACTTGTATCACAATAGTCCACTATGGACAAAGACAAAACAAAGCTGGATGCAGGCCCCTACTCCCTCAACAAAGCTAACCATTGTCAGGAGAGAACTATTAGGACTTTAAGTGTATTCCCAGGATAATCCTACACAGTATCAACAGGTGGAAATATGGCCAATAGCAACAACAGTCACAAATTTGATCACCAGCTGGAAGAGTACCTTAGTAGTCCAGCAGTGAGTTGCATTGCCATGGGCAGAGCTCCTGTAGCATAGATCTTTCAAATAGATCTACAGAGAGATGATCTGGATAGACTACAAAAGAACCAAAACCCACAGCTGAAAAGCATGCGATTTTTATGAGCATTTAGGGAAAGCCCTGGTGACTCAAAGCCATGACTGAAGCTCACTAAAGCTCTTGTGGAAAAGATGGAACAAGGATCGGCAGGTACACTGGGACAGGGACTCAAAATACTGCATATAAGAAAGGTCTCCACTTAGATTATCTTATTCTGTTCATTTTAGGAGGAGCAACATTATAAATCTAACCTCAAGTCTTACCTATTCTTTACCATTGCTTAACAATATCATAACGCTTACTTTAGCAAGCCATTAAGAGTCCTAAAATTGTTTACGAAAAAAAAACTATCTCAAGATCAGTATACAACTGTTTGTCTTCCATGTGAAATTCTAAATTTCTTACAAAAAGAAAAAGTGCATTTATCTTGGTAAGAACCAATTCATTTAACTTCAGACTCTTAAAGATGCTGTATCGCTCTCCAAGTCCATTTTGTAAATACTCCATTTTATAAACAAGCAGCAGTAAATTTATGCCTATTTGTCCTCATTTTAACGAGCGATTCTGCCCGATAGAAACCCACCCCGCATTAGTCTACCTGTAGCAGATCCCCAAACAACCTCCATTAAACTACCGGAACAATCAGGATCGAACACAATGTCAATGAATGGGAAGACAAAAGAATCGAGCATGTGACAGTTTTAAATGACGTCAGCCTCATACTACACTCAGTAAATGTATTACTTGGGGAAAAAAAAACAACTTGGAAATGAGCAACAGGACAGACATTCACTCAAACATGCGCCGCTCAAGAGGTGATCATATGCCATGCAGTAAATTTGATTGCTGTATCTCAGCACATACGATGCTATATTAGCAATTCAGCATTATAAGGTTATGATATTTGGAAGAAAAGATTGGGTACTTGGGTAGTAAAACCCTCAGACAGATGCAGAGCTTTTTCCCACCTCAAATATAGGAAAAATACTGTTAAAGAGGAAGTAAATAAAATGTAGCTAGATGTACATGTGAAAGACAATAAGACCCATGTATATGCACAAACGATTTATGTAGATTTGCCATAAAAGGTGCAAATAATTTGTACACATTTCCTGCATTATTACATAGTAAAAGCTTCTATTTGTTTAGCCTCTGGCTGGTAACATTAAAGCCACACCTCCCTGTTTTAACACATCTACATGTGTGTTATTCTACTTATGTGCATTGTGATATTTGGAGCTGTGACACCCTATGCTGGTTGAAATTATTCCTTTTTGTGTACCTATCTGCCACACCCCTCTCGCCCAAGACATTTTCTATCTTAACAAAATAATCAAACAGAGGGGCGAAGGGGGTCAAAGCTAGCCCCACCTGCCCAGACCTACCTATGATCCCTGCGGTGCTGATGGCGAAAGTCACCTTTGAGTGTGTTGGATTTAGTGAGGTGTTTGATCCAAGAGGTATATGTTTATCCCCAGTTTACCCTCCCACACCCACAACCCTCCTCCCACCCTCCCTCACAGAGACACACAGGGCGCGGTGGGAAAGGGGACCATCCGCTGAGTGGAAGGCCAAGGCCAGTCAAATCCCTCCAGCTCCTCTTTGTCCCCACAATCTGGGCAGTGCAATTACACATGGATGAGTTTCCCAGTAACCCTCCCCTACATAAACCTAGAAAGACGAGAGAGAAAATGAAATATCAAAATCACATTCCAGAAGTGGCGCAGAAGCTGTTGTCCACTAAGGGGATGGGATCTGGATCAGAAACATAATATGGGAACAAAAGGTATCATTGCTTATCAATGAGCTGGGTGTTTCATCACTTCCAAGAGAGTGGATGGGGAGCTTGTATTTTAGAGACAGTGGTATATGTGGATCCTACCTAACAGGTTGGTGTCCTGCATGGACCAAGAGACGGTTGGGCTAGACACCATAGCAGGCTGACAGACGCTCCTTCAACAGTGGGGGGAACTGCTCAGAGAACTGCTGCCAGTTCTCCTCCCCTACCTGATCCTTGAAGCCATGCAGGATCTAAGGAGAGACAGAATGAAATTAAACAAAAGGCTCTTGTGAATGCTAGATTAAATCTGTCCATGTAACATATCGCCTGTAGAACTTTTGTAGGTAACTTTTGTCCACTATAACTTTTAACAATGCATTGCTTGCCTGTCTAATGTGAACGTCAAACCTGGATATAAGCAACAACATTATTTATGAGACAACATGTCAGTTTTGTGTTCATGAACTACTGCTTTTCCTCCGCAAATGAACAGCTCTGCCACACTTCTCAGAGTCAAAAATCATCCACATGGTGCAATCAGTTTTCGAATGTCTGATAAATGATCATCACAGAGTGTGGAGGGCCAGCACACACTGGGCATTGGGAGGGAATTGCAAATACTAACTACAAAAAAGTACAAAAAATTAGTTTAAAATTAAACACATGTGACAAATTCACTGCAGAGTTTCTACAGAGAATGAGGATAAATCAGATGAACATATCCTTATGGAATTTGTGCTCAGAAAAAACCCAATCAGTGACCTTTAAATTTTCTTGATAAAGTACTCACCTTATAAAACATGTCTCTCAGGTCATCTTTAGGATTGACCCAGGACGCAACAGCATCACAAAAGAAAATGAAGTCCTAGAGAATAAAGGATGACTGTTACACACAGCAGCAAAGCTGAGAAAAAGACCATAAACACCAAACACAACAAGACGTCAACAGAACAAAAGGTTCTTGTCAGACCTATAAAGTATCTATTTATTGATCACCTCTACAATGCATGTACACAACACCCCAGCAACATGAGTGAGTTCACACTTAAAAAAGACACTGTGCAAAGTCACAGAGCCTGCATCTTTAAAATCTCCCCACCTGCACCACTCCTCCAGGGTTTACACCAATCATAACACAGATTCCCCGAAATGCTGAATCCTTCTCCTCATTATCGCGGATATTCCTCAATGATGTGCACCTGGGAAAAAGTGTGCATGGGAGACAAAGAAGACAATAATGAAAGCAGTACGTTCTGCACCTAGCACTGAACAAAGACACTTAAGGTGTTCGAACTCAAGCTCAATCTGCTTGAAAAGAGTTTTTTGTTCAATTTTGTTTTAAACTTGACTATAATGTTATGATGTGAAATACATGCAAGTGAGTATCAATCACAGCAGAAGATCCTGACATTTTGCTGTGTGTACGCAGTTAAGACAGGCAAGAGCAAAATTATGATACTCACCAAGGTCTAATAAAATGTTGCAGCTGTGGGGCCACCTCCTGGGGACAGACATAACCCAGTCTACCGATCGTAATGGCTGCACACAGAAAGATTTAAAGGATTATCTCAAATGATCCTGCAAAAATCGAGCATGTGTTCAATATTAGGTACCAGGCCAACAAAAATACACATATGATGTCTGCATTGGAAGCAACCTACAAAAAAAAAACAAAAAAACAAAAACAACCACTGGAAGTTGGCTTCTGCTAAGCTTTGAACAACAACCACTTTGTACAGATAATCATAAAGGAACAGAGCTGGTGCATAGATACGAGTGTAAACTTTGATAGTGTAACTGGGGAGCAGGGGAAAAGATCTGGATCAGAAACATAATATGGGAACAAAATGTATCATTGTTCATCAATGAGCTGGGTGTTTCATCACTTCCAGACAGTAGTGGTTGGGGTCTTATATTTCAATGTCAGTGATGTGAATCCTACGTTTCCGTCACTATATGCACCTGTGTTTTCCAGCAGGGTCTTGGGGGTGTTGGGTCGGTTGATGATCTCAACCAGATGTGGCAGAACCATGCCTACATAGGGCTGCATCTCGGCACCTACAGACCCACACAGCAGAGAGAGAACACATCAGTCGTGAGGAAACCTGGGCCACCTACAGCTGGATTGCATTGTCACGATAGTAAAAATAAAACACATACAATACACATATCACCTGAAATGTCATTCTTTCCAGGGTAACTGTAAAACTTTGCAAAAGTTGCTATGAAAAGGTCCCTTGACGACTGCAACACAGATATTTGATTTGTCTGTGCTGGTACACCTAGTGCTTTCTTGGAAATGCCTGTCCATTGCCCAACACCACTTATTTGTGGATATCACCCACAGGCTGCATGCTTCCCAGCGCTCTTCAAATTGTTCACGTTTTCCTACTTACGTCTTAATTACACCCCCCCCCAAAAAACAAGGAAAAGACAAGAAGGGAGTGCAATGGAGGAGCAGCAATCTTGGATAAATGAACCTCTTTACTCTTCAAACACGATCTGGAGAGACATAGCTGGAGCAGCCATGTTTGGAGCTGCTCTGTACAATTTTATTTCCCACACGGCAATAAAAATTCAGACATTATCCCGTGAGTGTCATTTCTAAATAAGAGCATTAGAATGCAGGGAGTATGACTGAGCTAATCTGATTACACACATGGGCCTGACTGAGGTGCAGACCTGTTAACATCTGTCACACACAAGCTAGCACCCATGTATACACCTCAAACCCAAGGTGGTAATATTGTAGTTGTTACCACTGGGTACCATCAGAGAAGCATTGATCAGTCAGGGAATGGCCAAAAATGATTCATTACAAGAGGAAAAAACAAGTCTGAGATGGGTTTCTCTATAGTACAAGAAAATCAAAAGAATCAATGAACATCTCGTGGTCATACATAGTATCTGGATCAGACATTAATATGGGAACAAAACGTATCATTGTGTGTCAATGAGCTGGGTGTGTCATCATATCCAGATAGTGGCCACTTCACTTCTAACAAAACAGCGCTGTTTTGTCATCATCCACTCACCCATTTGCATGGAGATCTCTCCAATGGCCCAGGTGGCATTATTACATACAGAGATGAACTCTGGGTTAAGGTTGAGCCCCAGGATGGGCATAAATTCAGCTGAAGGGAAGAGATTAACACAGTGGTTACATACAGGAACAGTTCAGTCAAACCTGCTCCCACACTGGGGTTAGGAATTTCTATACAATATAACAATATCTAGTACAATGTGTATAGCAATATTTTTCCAAGTAGAGATAGATATTTTATTAATCCTGAAGGAAATGCCAGTCATCCTGTAGCTGATAATAACCAAACACCAACAAAAATAATGATAAAAAGTAGTATGACATATGTGATATAATATATACACTATATAACATAACATATATATAATAATTTAGTGTGGTATACTGCAGATTTTAATTCAATATCATGCCATTTTACAAAATTTTAGAACTTTTTCTTCATCTCAAGTAGTAACTGAAAAAAGTTGTGCCAAAATTGTGTTCCATTATACATGAATCTTGAACTACATAAATTAACTGTGCATGATAATGTTTTTGAATTCAACTGTTTATTTTTTTCAAAAGCACACTCACCAATGCAGGGCTTAACATGAAGGAAGCAGGCCTTTGTTAGATCACCTAGCAGAGCAAAAGAACTTTGTCTCACCTCAGGCATAGTGTCCTGCAACATAAACGGCAAACATGGTGTCATAACACCTTCTTTTACCAGGGATAAAACACTGTATGATGTAGTGTGACAAAAAGCATCAATTGAAGGGATTAAAAGAAGGGCTAGAACTGAGTACAATAATACTAAGTATTATATCATACCTGCATGCACTGAAAAAGTAGGGTCATGATGTTGGAGCGGGCCACAAGCTGATCCACGTGGCCCCCCAAACCCTCAGCTAGACCACTCAGTAGATCGAGGGCCACAATCATAAAATCCTTGTCAGGAGCCTCATACTGGTCTGGCTGCTGGTTGTACATCTGAATACAAATCAGGATCAGCAAGTTCATTTGGAATGGAGACAATACATAACAAAATACAGATAGAAACAACAGTGTGTTGTCCTTACCATAGCCTGAGCTAGTGTTTTCTGAACCAGTGTCACGCAGCGCTGGTAAACTGGCTCACAGTAAGGTAAGAATCCACTCTGCAGGGCTGTGGCTACTGATGACAGACACTGGCAAAAACAGACAGGAATAATAGTAAAGATAACTATGTACACTGGTGTATGCTACCTTTAAAACTTTTTTTGTAGAATTGCTTAAAAGTGTCATTATATCCCTGAAATACTGTATAATGCTTCAACTTGAGTATTAAGGTTAACACTACTCTTGTGTGTGAGTTAACTTTTATTGATCAACTCCTCTCACCTCAAGTAGTGGGAAAAGATCTTTGTCTTCGTCTTTCAGTTCATTCCACTTAGCAATGAGGGGGGGCATCAACTTCTGGATGTATTCCTAGTAAAAAACAAACGGTTGTGCTCTTATAGTTTTCTCTCCTTATATATCTCAGCAACACAACTATATCAAAATGATAATTTAAGACAACTGCATTATCTAAAATGAAAATCACTGACGGGCTGATTAAGGTGGTGACCGACTGAATCTGCCAGGGTTCCTATGGCATCATAGAGGATGAGCAGATTCTTGTGCTGGTACTTCCCAAAGGCAAATACCAGGGTGTCCAGAATAAAGCTCAGGTAAGGCACCAGCTCTGTACATGCCTCTTCCTCAAGAGTGGCAAATGCACTAAGGGGAGTAAGACAGAATTTTGATTATCTTATCAAGATGATGTATATTTCTAGTCTGGGAAAGATCTGATACTGTGGATCAGAAAAAGTGAATTGGGAACAATGTGTATCATTGTCATTCAATGAGCTGGGAATGTCATCATGTCCACATTAAGGGGAAATAGGTAGTGAGCTGAAGCTTTCTCACCTGCAAGCTGCTTCCTGCACCCTCTTGTTGCCATCCAAGATGCGTTTTAGGAGCTCTGTCATGAGAGGTTTGAGGTAGGAGTCGGGGGGCTGAGAGACTACCCAATGTGCATAGCGACTCAGGGTCCAGCAGGCGATAGAGCGCACCAAGGCCTTCTTGTCACACAGACACTGGATAAGGTGTGGAATAAGCTCCGGCAGGTATGGCACCATGCCCTGCATGCAGCCTGGACATGGAGAGAGGTGCAAAGATACAAGACTATTCATGCTGCCGCAAACAAACATATGGTCCTTTTGACTTTGTTTGTAATCTTGAGTTAGCATGATTGTCGCGTCTTACCCTCAGCAATGGCTCCCAGCACCAAGATGCCAGACTCCTTGATGACCCAGTCAGGGTGGAAGAGTAGGCCTTTGAGCAGTGGCAGGAGATGGGGCAGTAGCTCCTCACGGAACACATTAGCAAGAACATCCAGTGCTGCGGCTGAACACTTTCCTGCATCCAAATTAAAATGTTGTCACCATTGCACATGCAGCGTAACATTCTTGTGGACAGAAGAAATAAAAGCAACTTATATTTGTAATATAATAGCAGGAGCAGAGGTTGTTGAATTGCAGATGATAACTGGGTTTCCCAGAGTGACATTACAGAAGATGTCTTCTAAGTTGATCCACATTGTTATACATCTGCTGAATTGTCTGTAACCTAATCACTATTCTCTCCAACTTACGCAAGTTCCAATCAGACAACGTGTCGTCATCGTCGTCATCATCTTCTATGTCCTCGTCATCGACGCCCTCTCCTCCTTCATGTTGCAGGGTGACTGTGCGTGACTTGTGGAAACGAGGTTTTATATCTTGATCACTGTCAGGCACTTCCTCATCTTCCTCCACGTCACCCTGGACAAACACATTTTGTTTTAGCTGCACCATCAAATTATCTCATTTTGGCATAGAAACACAAAACATGGTCAGCTGGGCAAAAGGGATCAGGAAAAGCAGGTGAAGGGATGGATTTTTGATGTACTGCTAAAAAAGAAAAAAGAGCAGGAAATCAGAGTGAGCTCACCTTTAGTAGTATGATGTCAATCTCTGAATACTTCATCCCATTTACCAAGATAGGAATCAGTCTACAGAGATAGGGATGCAGAGATGATATTTCTGGTTTTAAATGTCAAACAAATCATCAAGGTGAGAATAATTAAGCACCGATTGCATTAAATGGGAACGAAGTAAGATCAATGACGTGACCTTTGTTCTTCCCGGAGAGAAGGGAAAACAGTTTGTATTTCCATGTGACAACAAAAATCATTTGCAGTAACGACAACATACCCATTCACTAAAAACAAGTAATCACACATTAGGTTTCTGGTTTGATTCATGCTGCTCCCCTGATCCCCCAATCATAGAAAGCAAGCAATTACTAGTCGAGCGAATTGTTTCGCAAATGGTGAGTGGTTTTGGATTTTTTTTTTCTTACCTCACAAAAGTTTTGCTCTGGTTTGCAGCCTTCCATTAAAACGCATGATATTATTTTAAATTTCTGCGCAAATAATGGCCAGAAATTTGCACTTGAAACTGCTTGAAGCTTCTCAGGGTTAGACAAACAAAAACTATGCTATAGACAGACAGACAGACAGTACAGCATAGCTTCAGCATTTATACGCATGTTCAATGCAGTACTTACTGCACCAGGTGGCCAGATAGCATCTCCTTACAGATGGGTTGCTCTGCCAAGGTCAACCAAAACTCGCATGCCTCCAATGCCACATTCTCATCAGAGTCCTGGGTCCGCTGTAGCATGTACTGCAACAGATGAACAAAAGTACATATCAGAGACCTGACACCATAGCAAGGATCGGCACATTGAAGACCAAAGAGAGAAACTATAGGACTATTATTTTTGGCCAAATACCACTGCCGTGTTCAATAACAGAGTGGGACATCTGGATCAGAAAGTTTAGGAACTATGGGTATCATTGTAAATCAATGAGCTGGGTGTTTCATCATTTCCAGATGACAAAGGTACTTCTGTGGCATTGTTATTGTATTGATGTAGTACGAACATGTGGCTGTAGAAGAGGTCTAGCAGACCCTGAAAGAGATGAAAGCTGATACAACATATACCTCTTACCTGAATGATGCTGTGCATGTGGGGGATGAGGCGGTCAATGCGGACCTCCAGCAACATGACCAATGCTCGACACACATTCTTTCTGACCTCGGCGTCGTCGTCTGCTGCCAGCGCAAACAGACTCTAACCGGAGAGAGGGGGAATAAGGCAAGACAAATTTGGGAATGATTAGGAAATTTTAGAGTTGAGAAAGATGAATGCATTTCTGAAACACACATTCAACCTGCTCACCTCTATGAAAGTGTCAATGTTGTCCATCAGGGCCTGGGCCCTGCCAATAATGAACTGGTTCACACAGGCTATGGCATGGGACCTACGGGGAAATTGGAAATTGATCAAAACTTAGAAGCATGAATTAAGTTGTCAAAATGAGAAAAAAAAGTAACAAAGAGAGAAGAGAATCTGGATCAGACAGTATGAATACAAACACCATCACTGACAGTCAGATGTTGTTATGCATCACGTCCAGACTTTATGACAAAGACTAGAAATTTGAGTGCCCTTCACTCCTGTACCTAATCTTGGGGCTGCAGTGCTTGAAGAACTGAATGAATTTGGGAATCATAATGTTGAGGGGCCTGTTCAGAGCATCGCTATCCAGCAGCTCTGATGAGTCCTCACAGATCTTCTGCAGTGCTCCAAATGAGCCCTGAGACACAAACACACACACAGAGAGGCTGTCAAATCAAACACAAACATACGGGCGAGACAAAGGAGAGAATAAGACAACATCAGAAAACAATTAGAGGTCAAATGTATAAAAAGATTTCAATTTTAGTTCAATATTAAACAAAATAAACAGATTCCTAACCACATGGCTCAATACAGGTCGTGGCACTGCCTTTTTAGTTTATCTTGAAGTCTGCTCTTCTGTTACTACGCAGTCTTGTTGCTCATCGAATTGTGACAAACAACGGCATGACAAGAAGCTTGTTGCTCTTCCAAACACAATTAATCAATTCAAATCTTTGAAAAAAGTTAATAGTGTAAACCGAAGACTTCTTTTAAAAAGCACAACCCGTTCACTGCACCATTGGTCAATATATAATAGAGATATTAGACAAGCAGTACAAGATTTACAGATTTTTGTTCACAAGTTTGGGCTCCTGGCCTTCAAAAATTTGCTATATTGAGTCTTTGTGTATTCAAAAATACACAGAGGGATACACAAGGAAGCCCAAGGGGTTAAACAGGTAGAGTGCATAACTACAGGGTTACAAGGAGAGTGAATACTAAAATTGTGACTTGGCGCCATTTAAACGTTTTTCCCAACTTCTTTTAAGTTGGTTTTCACTCCTTGGGGTCAATGGTAAGGAAAATTAAGTCACAGTTTTAAAAGCATAAAGAAAATGGTAAAAATAAAACACTGGGTAGGCTCAGACCTCACAGGTGTTGTAATCCTCTGAGTTCAGCAAATTGCAGAGCTGAGGCAGCAGCTCTGGCCACATCTGCAGTTCTCCCTTGGAAGCAATGGTTGTGATCAGGATGCCTGAAAGGGCACAGGGGAGGGTAACAGACTTGACTCACTAAGTTATTAATTATCGTGAACATATCTAAGAGCAACGGACATCGCCTTTGCTTGTCAGGTTGGAAGGGTCTCTGGATCAGACAGTATGAATACAAAATACTATCATAATTACTCAAGAGGCTTTTATGCATCATCTCCAGAGGGCAAAAGAGGGAAAGGGGCCACAGAAGTCAAGGCACAGTGCAAGTGTTGTGGTTAAAGCCATATTGACCATTTTATTTGTAACCAGATGAAACAAACTCACCAATGGTGGCACGGATGAGGGGTGAGGGGTCCCCAATGTTGTTGAGACATTCCTGCTTGATGAAGTCGGCCACAGTTGGGGGGAAGTTCTGGTAGTGGGCCTTAACATTATTCTTCAGGATCAGACCACTCAAAGAGCGGGTCGGCTCATCTGAACAAATGACACAATCGAAAAGTATGGATTAGAGAGAGAAAATAGCACAGTCAAATAATGTAAGCAATAGGTCTGTATAAAAAATGTGTTCATTGGGATATGGAGGAAAAATATAGGAATATAAATTGTTAAAGAGAGGTACAGTAGCCATTTAATCATTCTGGATGTATGAATGGAGTGGGTTGTATTAAGATAATAGGAAGGACACATGTACACAGACACAGCAAACACTTACCTTCAGTTTTAAGTCGTGTGAGGACAAAAATTAGATAATTGTTGAAGTCTGGAAATTGGTTTAGCTGTTCGAGTTTCTGGCATGGCAGTTAGGGAACATTTCACTTGGAACAGCCAAAATAGGAAACAGTGGAAAATGTTTTTAGATCTAGTATTGTTGCCATAATTGCACACATTTTCTTTCATAGTTTGAGCTGCCACAAAAATTTAGATTGAGTCAGCACTATTTGGAAATGATTCTCATAAGACCAGAGATGAATAGTTATATCCTCATTACAGCAGTTGTATATTTAATTTCTATTAAACAAGTAGGTGCCAAACTGTTGATAAGATGGCAGCAACAATAATTTAACATTGTACATATGAAAAGTCCACTGCTGTAAAATAGACAAGCCAATTCAATGAGACTGACAATTCAGCGTTATGTACACTGTTTAAATTGTAGTAGGATACTTGCTGGACAGCTCTCTGAGTGGCTGTGTTTGGCGACTGTGAGTCCTTGAGGAGTTGAAGGACCTGCTGAAGTCCCTGCTCATCTGGCTGCCACTCCATCCTAAGAAAGACACACATACTGACTTAAGATAATATAGTCTTAACACATTATTTTCAGTGAGTTCTGTAATATACAACAAAGAACAAAATTGGTATGGGTGTGCTCTCTAGATCAGACAGTATGAATACAAAAACCATCAGTAGTGTTCAGATGTTACTATGCATCATCTCCAAAGAGCACACACGCATAATGATGGGAACTGCACAGAGATGGGGACGACGGCAATGTCAGATATCTGTAGGCTTGACGATGAACTTAATGGTATTCCTGCGGACAACAGCATTCTCTCAAAAAAAAAAATTTATGTTTTCAGCTGTGCTGTGACGATGCAGGGCACGCAAGGGTGGGGTGGGAGCAGTGTTGCAACATACAGAGATGCAGCCATGTGTAAGTCTTTCTTCTTTCAAAAATTTACATAATGAGAGATGTTAAAAGAATGTAGTTTTTAAACACAGAGTGTGAGATGGCCTGATGGAAGCCAAACTAATTTGAAGCAAAACACACAATACAATGATATTAAAACTTTAAAACATATTCAAAATTATGTGTTTCTGTGTTTTATAATTACAAAATTGGCCTGTATTTCATCAAGCAGCCACTGCACCAAACAAAGTGTTGGATAGTCTGCCAACTCTGGCATAAACTTCTGCACAAACGTAGACACAACGTCGATTAGGCCTGATGAGACAAGAGGCAGGTAGGGTGCAAATAGTGCGAGCTATGGGTGCCAAGGGGAAGACGTAGACGAGTCAGCCCAGTTAAGCCTGGAGACGAGTTGATATATAAAAAATAATAATAATAAAAAACAACTCCGAGCACGAGTTAGCCCCGCAGTGTTTACATGCCAACACCTAAAATTATGACTGGAAATCGGCTGGAGGCATAAAAAAAGAGGACATTGGACAACACAGTCGGCTAAAGTCTCTGTGACCCGATTTAACCGCTTTAATCCTACCCACCCCCACGCCATTCGGGCGGCTACCGTGAGACAGCCTAAAGTATGAATTTCTATATTATCAGCGATTACTGAATACCCAAAATAGAGCAGGGGCTCAGGGTGCAGTGCAGCGAATGTGTTCAGTCGTGGCGGTTCTGGGAGAAAGATTAGCCTTGAAACGGGACAGCCTTGTGCAAGGTCCGTGCTATCCTATACATCTATTAAAAAAGAAAATTGCCTGATTTAATGGAGATTTGTAATAGAACACGCCGTGCTGTTAGAGTGACGTTTTGGTCTCAGAAACAGCGTTTGAAATGCATCGTAAAGTTGACCGGACGCTACAACCGTTGCCCTTTTTTCAGGCCTCGTCGACGGGGCAGCTCCAGGCTACGATACTCACAATGTGCCCGGCACTAAACCACGCAAATACCAAAGCAAACTACCACATAAGACCCGTGTGGCAACTCGTCCCTTCAGAGAATAGGTTTGTTTAACAGCTTTCCAAGGCAAAACTAACAACGCGTTATCAGTTGATGATAAAAAGAGTAAAATTGCCGGACACGTTTTGCTAGCTAGGGTTAGCCATTAAGCCGACTGGGCACAAGCAATTATTGGCAGTGCTAATGCTAATAGCCAACTAGCGCTCTATAGTGGACATTGCTGGCATACTCACAGTATAACTTTGTACTGGATGAAGCCCTTTGATCAGTGTACAATGTGTCTAAATTGTGTTATCATATCGTAAAAGTGTACGTACAATATGAAGTTGAAGGTTAAAGTTCAGTAGTGTGGTTTCTGGGCCGCTGTTCTCGTGCTTCCTAGCGGGTCCTCTTGTTCAAATGAGCACGCTCACTGAAATTGACCTTTGGCGGCTTCCGTTCACTTCATGTTTAGGTAACATCGCGAGATTTTGAATGAGTCACCGTCACCGGAGACTGATACTCACGTTCACTCATAGCTGGTTAAACAAGTCTTTAAATCATGTATTTATTATTTTTAGTGATCTAACAATAATACGATTGATATTAAACGGAAACTGAGGGTGGATTATATGATGCTGTGTTTAGACAGGTAATGAAAATCTCACACTAGAGTCTTCAAACACGCACATTAAAAAATACAAAAAATTACAAATTTCAATTTCTTTTGGGTTTTTTTATTCATCAAAAGTTTACATTACATCCAACAGTTCATCTGTAAAGTTAACTTACAAACGAAGGAGAACAATAGGGCCTAGAGCTGATGAAAAGACGCAAAGTATTAGTTCCTATACGCAGACTTAAATGGCAGCAAGACACCAAGAATTCCTGTATTTTGTAACTCTTAAATACATTCCTAGATTTAAGATTATTGTACTCTCAAATGAATAACTCTGTAGACTGGCTTCCTTTAATTTTTAAAAGTGAGATTTTACATGAAGTGCTGTCAAAAGATGGAAGTGATGAAGTGAAATTTATCTGTACTCACTCTAAAAGAATATTAGTCTGATCAAGCAGGGGAGGAGAGGTCATCATGTCCGGTAGAGGTCAATGTGTTTGCACCAACAAGTGAGATTAAGACTGTTATTGCAAAAGATGAAAAGGAGGTACTCATAGTCATAGTCAGGAGTACAGGCATTTACAGGAGCAAAGCAATTTGACACATGTTGTTTTAGCACACAGACAGACACACAGCCTGTTTCAGACTCTGACCAATCAAAAACATGTACATGTCCCCACGTGTGAATATTGACCAAATGGGAATATTGTAGTATTTTCAGATTTGTACTCTCTTCTCTCCATGTGTGGCTCCAACAAACCTATTAGAGGATATTTGAATTACAGATTAAGGGTGAAGTCCAATGGAATCCACCACATTGCATTTGAAGCATCTAATTTAAAATATGGCACAAATCCAAAGTCCAAAAGAATTTTTTGCTCTGTTTTCAGACTTGGGGAGAAAACTGCGTAGGTTTTCATAATGACATTGATGTGCAAAATCACTGCAATAACGTGTAAATTATCAATACTGATATAAAATCCAAGACAATGACTACAAATAGACAAATGCACAGTTGTTGTTTTGTTGCTCCAGTGAGCATGAAATTATTTGAAATATAAACACTGTAACCATGAAAAAGCAATAAAGAAGTTTAATCTAAAAAAAATAAAATAAAAAAGTTTGGCTGATGATTCTGGTTTTCATATCTTATAATTTCACACTACCTGACATTTGAGATAATCATGTTTCAAGATGAGGATATCATCAAACTTCCAGTACTTCCAAAGCAGTGGGCATGAAGTGCCGTTCATAACCCGACATTAAAGAATTGTCCAATTCCTCATCTGAGTCAAACATTTTGCTGTAATCCTCTCTTTCATGTCTGTGCTCTGTCTCATCCCTGTCCACATTTCTGACTGCATTGTCCATGTGATTGTTCTGTTTGTCTTTCTCTGAGCCGTCATCTCCAACAATTTGGTCAGTCGGTCCACGGGGGATGCATATCCCTCGACATGACTCAAAAGACTGGATTTCTACTACCTCGACCTGAGAGATCTTAGCACGGGGCTCAAGAACGGGAGTACAGATCCAAGTCATGGAGTCGTTGAACTATGGAGGAACATTCATAAAAGAAATCAAAGACTGCTGGTTATTAATATTAAGCATTATTAAACAGAGTATACTAAGATTACTGTGCCAAGATAATACTATAATTTACCGTCAAAATTCAGTCCATCTGTGTATATTTTGAGATTAGAGGCAAGATTCAAGAATACAAAGAAGCTTCTTCAGTTACATCAGTCTCTCACCTGGTGCTTCATCTGTTTGAAAATGTTGCTGTTGCTGGGATCTGGCACTTTCTCAGAGCACCACAGAGGTAACAGTGGACATGTGCGTTTTCCCCTACAGTCATGGAAAAATTTGTTAAAAACGTATGTTTTGGAAAATTTTGGTGTGACTTTAATTTTGGTATTCTAACTTTATTTAAGTTTCATTCTGAATTACAGTAAACTGAGCATGAGACAAGTTGTGCAAGAGGATAATTTCACCTGAAATAACAGCAGCAGCCTATTAACAATACCATGAGTGCAGCTGGCACAGTCAAGCTTATTAGTATGTGACTGGGGTGATAGCCTGATGGTGACAGAAGAGGGAGAATGATAGTTGTGAACAAATTATATACTGGTCAAACACAATTAACTCACTCTTATCAGAAACACACAGGACCTTTCAGTGTCAATCTTATCACAACTTCATCACACTAAACATGAATGTAGGTAGGATATAATTCACTAAAACAACCTTCCTGATCCTTTGTTATGAACTTCTGGGTGACTTTGGCTCCAGGTCCAGCTACAGTCACAGCCCTTACCCACACCTCGTACTCCTGACTTGGACTGAGATGCTGCAGCAGAAACCTCTTCTGTTTGTGCTGTGGTGACGCACTCACATTATGCACTAGGAGAGAAAAATAGTTTGGATGATTGCCTAGGTTTGGAAATCTAAATATCTTATGTACTATTGGCAACTATCATCACCTTGTCTGGACTTGGACTGTTATACATCATAGAATATTTGGCCAAAAATAATGAGTAAATTAAGATATTTCTACTCTCTGCAATTTTTTCTTTTTATTATTTATCTCTATCTTGTCCACTCTTTGACAGGTGCACTATTTTAATTTTAAACTTTAAAAAAATATTATATTATTAGATTTATTAATATAAATCATTTAAATACAAAATAATAAGAGCCAAAGATAGTGCTGAATGAAAATCTAATGGTACAAAACAATATTATGGCACACTGATTGAAACTAATTTCCATTTCATTTTCCTTTAAAATGTATGGTGGATAAGAAAAAGTGTACTTACTGTTTTGGCTATCTACTCCTACTTGGTAGTACAGTATCTCTCCATTCTGCTCAAGAAAGGGAACAGGCTCCCATGACAAGGTGATATGCGTGGTATCGATGGAAATCACATCAACTGAAGGCACTGTGGGGGGCTCTAAATGGTTTTCGGCAGAAAGAGGAGACATATAGGCAGTAAGCTAAAATCTGGGATATAGATTTTTTTCCTATGTGCAATGCCTGCATGTAGAAATACACACTTCCTTGAAGACAATATCCAACGGCAGATGAAATGTGAAGGGCATTACTGTTATGTGACAGTGCAAACAGTGACACTTGATAGGCTGTGTAGTTCTCAAAAGAACCTGTAGATAGAGACAAAGAAGTAGAATTGATATATCTTAAGCACAACCTGCTCAGATTTAGTTATTGTGAAATTTTACATTATCAGGATAAAGAAAAACATACCTGTAAGAATTGCTGTTGACTGATTTTTGTTCACTCTGACCCAGTCAAATCCTTGGGCTGCAGGACTCCCTGCTTCCTTGTACTGCACGACATATTCCCTTAGGCTGTCAAACAGTTGAGGTTGCAGACCCCAGGACACATTCAGGTGTTCTTTGTTCATTACAATGCTAAGTGCTTGCTCTTTATTCTCTTTCCCTTAAAAAAAAGAGACAGATAACCAACTTCCTTTATGCTGAGCATATATGCAAATACATTATCATAGCAACCTTACTCAGTGTCTGCACTCTTATTATGATGTTACTAAATAAATAAATAAATAAAAAATATTTAATTAAAGCAACAAGCCTTACTTTTTCAAATTGAAAACCTTAACTTTTAACACAAAGTCCCCATGGCATTTTTATATAAAAGTCATTATACGACTTTGCTTGTCTGGGAAAATCATGCAGAATGAATAAGTTAGTGTTACAAACACTGTTACAGCAAAGGGTGCACAGTTAGAGTAAACAAACGTGAAAAAGGCAATGACAGGCAATTAACGCTGTGTCTCACAATTACTTGTTAGTTTCCACTTTTCAGTCAGTTTTCTCCTTAAGTGGCTATTAATACTCAATCTTTCCCTCCACCATTAGCACCACAAGAGCACCAATAATTAAGATTGCATGCTTCAAATGTTATCATGTTGGTTTGTTTTGGAATGTCAATGAGTGACATCCCCTTGCTGCAGCAGTTACATTTCACATGGAATTACAGTATGCATGTGATTGTTCATCTATCTGTTTTTAAAACAAGCTATTGCTATTAGATGATCTGATCACATCCTATAACATACATAATGTCTTATGATCTTCTCTCATCTCACCTGTGAAGTGCCAGCACAAGTTTGTATAATGTTCCTTTTTCTGTCTCTTTATGTGATATGTATGTTATATGTAATGGAAAGCCTTGTGATTATGTTGCAGACCAATTTCTCCATGGGGATATGTGCGTATCATATCATATCATGTCTAACATCACAACATAGGTTCTCTTACTCAAACTGATATTATATAATCCAAAGATTCTGAAAATCAGTACCTGGCCTTGTCAGAGTTAGACAAGCAGGCATTGTGGTCCCATGGGTATTGTAGGCTGATACATTCACTGAAGATACATCATTTAGAGGGCATTTAAAGTGGCAGTGCATCTCTTCACACACCAGTTGGTCTCTTGGCTTGGCTATAGACAAATCCACAGGGACTGTTGTGCCATTATTGTATGTCAGGCTGACTTTATATCCCAGAATGTGACCACAGGCCTGTGATTTATGAAGCTTCTGAGTGAGATAAAGATACAGAGGATAGATACAAATAGTATAATTCGTGTTCAGTATTTCATTCAATTCTCAGAGAACAGTGATGCATACCTTCCACATCAGCACACAGTCAAAGCTTGAGAAGGATATCCCACAGTCTTCCCATACATCCAACACTCCAGTGGGGGCTGTTTAAGAGAAAGAAAAAGAGACAACAAAGCAAAATCAAGTCCTTGACATAGTAATATTGTAACATGCCTGAGGCAGTTCATGAGTTCAACAAAACCTTATTACCAATTTGGAAAGCATGTAGACAAAGTTGTCCAAAAGCTTGAATTAATTTTAGACTGTTAATGTGTTTCATTCTTTGCATAATTACATACAGTGCATGATAAAATATATTTAAGGTGTGCAGAACAAGCTTCTACTGTAGTCACATCAAACTCAGCTGATGATTTTTGAAATACAAAAACAGGTATACTGAACCTCAAGCACTCACACCACCACAAGAGGACTTACCTGCCTCTGCACTTAGCACTGTGCGAATTTCGCTCCAGTCACTCATCAAGCCTTTGGAACAGGCACAACGAACCTGAAATTCATAGACTGTGAAGGGTTGTGGACTTTCTAAGTTATAGCTGACATGGAATCCATCCTCTACCTGTAAAATAAAAACAATACATTGCTACTTCTTCAATAGAATAGTGTTTTTTAGATGACAGTAATTTGTTCATACATTGGTGGACTGTTTTGTGTCAAATCTCATCCACAAACATCTTTAAATAGATAGGTACTATTTTACTTCACATAATGGATGGAATGTGAAAGTATGAACCACATCCTCCACATTCCAAAGTATGGGATATATACAAATGAAAAACAAATAACCTCAAAGGTCAGTCATCCAGATTTACATGACCCTCTGTCGAAACAACTCACGTCTAGTAGGATGACAACGACAAGTGTAAGACAAAACCAGAAATAAAGAAACCTCTGCCCAGTCTTGATCTGCCTCGGCTCGATAACGGACATCACAGATTCCTACAAAGAGCCCCAGCTTTGGACAAGGGGAATCCCAGTAAATTTCCAATGACTCCAGACTGCTATCTTCTGAAGTCACAATAGGAGCAGGAGGTTTAACTACAGGGAGAGACAGAAACACAAAGACATTTCAAATCCGTTTTTTAGGTACATTCACTGTTAAATCACAAGTGAGTATCAGTGGAGACACTAACCATGTTTCCATTGTTTACATAATTCCTCAAATACTGATTTTCATATTTCAATATATTTATTATTATTGTTTATTATCCAAATATATTGTTGCTGTTCTTCTTATTATTACACTTCAGTTGTTATTCATTATTAATATAATTGTGTGTATTCTTGCAAATGAAAGGACAGGACATTGGACAAAGAGTTTACGTTCAAAGGGAATTCCCCGATTGACTCACTGATGTTTGTTAAGCTTAGAGAAATCCTATCAGAGCTGACGTTGCCATGCTGGTTCTCAGCCTGGAACCAAAGCTCAAAGGGGCTGGAAAACTTGTCACGAGGTATCGAGCCACTCACTCTGGTCCCCTTCACATGTGCATCTCTAGCAAAGGAGATGAGAGGAGAGAAGTGGAGAGAAAATTACACCATACATCAGTGTATATCAATATGATTGATATGTTTTGTCTTAGGACTGAGAGAATTGATATGTTTTTCTGATTAGTGGACGTTGTGTTTACATGCTGTTGGTGGGCTCCCAGTGCAAGGTGTATTTGGTGGGGATCTGCATATTACTGAGACCTGGTTCCCACGTACAGTGGATCACATTCTCCTCATATGTTAAATGGCACAGAGGGGCAGACACGAGAGCAGGGGGATCTGTAGAAACAAAGGTCGGAGGGGCTAAAATATAATAATAATAATAATAATAATCTGTCCACTGCATTTTCCCAAACAAAACATTCAGTCAAAGGACGTGGAGTTTTTTTCCCATTGGCTGTTTTAAAAGGAAACGTGAAACTCACGCCAGTGGAAAAATCCAACAACTGCTGCTAGGGAAAACTACCTGGATATGAGTCGCAAATAATTCCAGAAGATAGAGACAACCGAATTCTAAGAAACAGACTTTAGGATTTAATATATTAATAGGTAATAAAACAAAGACAAATTGAGAGTTAATGCTCTGAAAAAAAGCTTGTGTTCAAGTCAACACTACTGTTTACCAATTAAGAGGCATTGTGTTTGTAGATGCAATTGAGGAATTGTATATGATACACTTGTCGAAAGCACATTCATAGAGGAAATGCTACCTGTGCATAATGTCTACATATGTGTATTGATCATAAATGTAATGTATTAATTCATATATTGGTGTTTATTGGTCATATCACTTTTGTTTGATAATATATTTATATGTGTTTAAATACTGTGACTGGCAGAAAGAGACAGGCAAATAACTTCTTAGAGGACAGGACTGGCAGGAATATAGCAAAGCGCTTTTCACACATATGATTCAACCAGATGCACACACATCCGTTTTCTTCACTGTGACACCTTTTCTCACATGCCTTCACACTCAGAACAGATCAACTGAAAGCCTGCATAGTTCATTTCAATTAAACAACCTGGCACTAATGTTAACAGGAAGTGAGTGACTTCAGACCAACTCGAAGAGCATGCGAATTTCCTGTCACCATTTCCTCAATCTGCAAAAGAAAAGAAAGCCAAGCACATATATCTTCACAAAAGCCCTTACAGCTTGATGTGTTAGGGCAGCCAACATAAGCAGAACCTGGTTGTCTCAGTAGGAAGAGAACTGTCACCTCACTCTGTATTAGTTTTGAAAGCAACGTTTTTCAACATCATTGTAGAAGTTATAGGGACATGACATAGCAGAAGAAGCACTAGATTACCGAATATGCATGATCTCTCACTGGCCAATCTACAGTCAATACAGTTATTATCACTACTATTAGTTAGATCTGTACTTAAGCAGTTATGACATATTATTACAAGTTTATTAGCTCACCTGCAGAAGCAAACCAGGTTAGCACATTGACCAGCAAGATGAACAGAAGCCATCTTGCCCTAAGTGTGTCCATTATATTGGGACCCAAGCCTCCTGTCCCTGTGAAACATACACACACGCACAGATGGAAAAAAGTGACGGACGGAGAAACTTTATAATACAAAAATCAAATATAACATTATAAAACATGCAACCTCAGACGTTGTTTACTATATGTCTAAGAGGTACACGGTTTTGGAGATATGTAACATATTTAACTCATGAAAGTTCTACGAAAGCACAGTCAAAAGTTACATCAGCTCGCTAAAACTGCTATGTGAATCAAGCTAACGATCTCTGTAACAGATAAGCAGCTGTAATTATCGTCGGTATGACATAACTATACAAAGGCGCAAGAAAAGTCTCTTATTATACTTTATTTACCTCAGTATGAGACACGCTGAGATGGTGACCCTTCATTTTGTAGGTTGAAGCCAGAGTCTTAGCGAGGTTTACACTAAGTCTGTTTGCGTTCTAAGAGTTTCAAGCAGAGCGCGCTCCGCCCCTCTTTGGAAATTCCAAAAGTGCACCCAGGCCGTTTCCTGTCCTGGAAAAAAATAGTTTTTTTTAAATGTTTTATTGTTCTTTTTGGGTTTCACCTACGCACAATGAGAGCAGCTACGCGGACAAATTACATAAATGCGTGGCTTCAGCCGGGTCACGTTCATGATGTCACCTGTGGGTTCAGTGTTCGGCAGACTTCCCCCAAATCACGTGGTCACAGTGCCCGTAGCAGCAACCACTGGATGTTTCGAGGAATGAAATGATTCTAAAGGTAATAAATATAGTAGGTTGCACGCCGGGGATATCTGTGAGACGTGATTTAGAATGTCAGAGCTTAAAAAAATGGGTTGCTTCTATGAATTTTTGGATAAAAAACACATTATACTTCATTATTAATATGTTGCCTATGTGAAACGAGCCATGAAATATGTCCAAAGTCCTTTATAGGACGTTTGCATAAAAGTCTAATTACCAATTACCTTTCCTGTGTTCATGGCATTAAAAGATTTCTTTAAAATTATTCTCTTGTAATAAAAATCCATCCATTTAGCCAATATCTATACCGCATATGTGGGTGTGGAGCGTATGCCAGTAAACAGTGGACAAAAGGCATGGTATACCCTGTACAGCTCACCAGTCTATCGCAGGGTTGGCATACAGAGTCAGACAACTCAATTTAGATACTCCAGGTCTTTATTTTCAAATTTCAACTCATCCCCTGGTGCCATATTTCCATTCTACCAGGGTAAGTGTCTGTGGTCAGACTTAAAACTTGTCAATATTTTGTGACTTATTATACATGGTACTTAGATATTTTGAATTAGATTTTAGATTTAGGTTCATATAGATTAAGAACTACAGTGAGTATGGTCACATCCCACTACCACAAGTATTGTATGCAGGAAACAGGAAACAATGTGTAGTGTTGATAATGGTGCATTACTGACATTTGACTTGACTATTGCTATTTTTCTGTGGCACAATTCATCATATCCCCCAAAAAACAGTGACATGATATGAGATGAAAGGGTGAGATTTTAATGAATGTATAACTACGTTCTACACCATGACAGTTGTCAAAAATGTGTTTATGTATACAGCAAAAGATAATATTTATAAAAATCCATTTCCCCTCCAATCACCAAGCAAACAATTCTGTTGTTAATGCAAATTTTTTTTAATTAAAATATGTAGGACAGAAGAACAACTTGGTTTAACGGCGCAAACAACCTTGTCCATTACAAACGTTAGAATGCAATCAAATTAATAGAAACATATGAACTTGTTTGAGGATGCAGCAGCCCTTTCCACACACTTCAAATACCCTAAAAATCTGTATAATATTTCAAACAGCCAAGTATGTACAGTCAAACTAAAAACACACACATATAATTTCACATGTAATTATTCTAAGAAAACCGATAAATGGGGCAAAATAAAGTGAGGGTGCTCTAAGTGACACTGGAGGAATAAAATATGTGACTGTGGGCTTGTGTTTTCTTGCGGGCTATGTCTTTTTTTGTGCATATGTGTATGTTTGCCTATGTGAGGTGGAAAGGTTGATTCTCAGCAGAGGGAGCTGATTTCACTCTTGCTGCAGCCCCACTTGCAGCATGCGTTGGACAGACCCACCACCACATCACGGCCTTTACGGTCAGCCTTGCGTAAGGCTTCCAGGATCTCGTCAGAGATGAAAGAACGAGCCGGTCTGCTGAACACTCTCTCCTCGCCATTGGTTGATGGGAGGACAAGCTCGCCGGTCCTATGGAGGAGACTCTCTACCACCGAGTTCTGACTCCATATCTCTGAGGAGTCTTCCTGATGGGAGCTGAATGGATCATCTGGAAGGTCTGCTGCAATAGAATGAAGGTGAAGATTATGAATACTGTTCTCACACATAAAACAAGAGTTGAAGTCATAGTTTTTCTCACTTCCTTATCTGTGCCGAACTGATGGGAATGTAACGATGGAAGTATTTGAAGTTAAAGGAATTTCTTGTGAAATTGTCCTCTTTTCCTGAATTAGAACAATAAACTAACACACTTGAAGCCCATATAATGGAAAATTCTCAAATAAACATCTGGGGAGTCTTTCCTCTACTGATTCATTGCAAAACTACGGACACCTCACCACATTTTAAATTACAATTAAGGCAATTTCTGTCATAGAGAAACCGTTGTCATATTCAACAGATTATAGCAAACATAAAAACACAATACAAATTACATTTATTCTTCTACAGTATACAGATTATATTTTATATGCCATTTGGTCCTTCTTCGTTAAAGTATTTATAGATAAGATAACCAACTTAACAACGCACAGAATGGCAAAAAAGCAAAACGTTTGCACAAATGATCAGAGAAATGAAAAACTTATGAAATGGTAAATTCATAAGCAGTTGCCTCTAAGCTAAAAAAAAAAAGTTCATAAGCCTTGATTAAATTTCACCTTCAATGTTACACACATATATCTCAGTCTAAAAGACCAAAGTATAGAGAAAGTATACAAAAAAACTGTGGCTATAAGTCAAACTATAGTGTCTTAAAACTCCGCAATCTCACCTTCGCTCCTCAGTGACCGTCTCCATCGTGAACCCCCACAAGTGAAGATTACAGCCCGGATAAATTCACGGCCGCAGAGCTTCACCCCGTATGCTGGGTCCTCCATGGACTGAACCCCAGCCACCAGCAGGCACACAGCCAGTACCACAGCTTTCCACATAGTGCACCAAAAATTGAATGTGAAAATTCAGCTCTGAGCTCTGTTTAGTTTCTGATTCTCTGTTCTGTTGTTCAAGAACTGTGACATTTGAGTTGACCCAGGCGTGGTTTATAAAGGGGTCTGGACAGACACATGGTGCGTCTGCAAGCCCTCCCCAACAGAAGAATAGATAGGAAAGAGAGATAGGGTCAAAGACCTTTATGGAGAAAAAAAGAAGACCAAAGGTGGCATAATTAACAAATATGGCTGATGTCAGAGGCTTCATTGTGTTTCATGTGAACGTGGGAATGTGTGAATCACATCTTTTAAAATCTATATTGTTCACGTAATTCTTTCAATCCCTCCACAGTATAACATTGTCAGATGTCTCTTGAATTTTATCTGAATACCTAAAACATGCAAATGGTAGGAGACAATATGTTAAAAGAGAATATCATTGCATATGGATCAATTATCCCTCAATTACAATGTAGCATATTTATAGACAAAATGTCAGTTTCCATTTCCATACAAATGATAGATGGTATTCATCAATTCCACTGACATGAAATGATATAGTCAATGACAGGAAAACTGGATGTCTTCAAATGTTTTGATTTCTGCTCTGTTGTCTAACATTTAAACAGTAAAGCCTAAGCTGTCCTTATGTAACCTCCAAAATAAAAGATGATAATAAAAGATAACATTTTTGATTTTGACAAATCAGGACATTGCCATTCTATTTTTTGTTTCAATTATTACTTCTTTCACCTTGGAAAATTCTTTCAAACCACAACAAAAATTTATCATAGAAACCAAAAAAAGTGAATGCAGACATGTTTATGTTGCCCTCCCCTAGGCCTTAATAGATTTCTTTAAAAAAATCCCTTTCTCCTGAAGTGATGTTCTCTATATGTCCCCTAGCCTCTTGTTTTGATTGTAGAAAAGATTTATTAATTAATAAGTTATTAATCAGTATGCTACCAAATGAACAATATTTGGATAAGATGTTTATTAATTTATAGAATTAGATTAATTATTCAAACAAATTAGCTTTATTTTAATAACAGAGTTAATATTAGGTGTCACTATGGTGTCACTTATGGTTCTATGTATCTATGTATCTATCTATCTATCTATCTATCTATCTATCTATCTATCTATCTATCTATCTATCTATCTATCTATCTATCTATCTATCTATCTATCTCTCTATCTATCTATCTATCTACTTTCACTTTGCCAGAGGAGATTATTGTGCGTTGAGGTATGACATTAGTTCTGCATAATTTAATATTAACTTCTGAGACTTTTACTTTTTCAGCAACCAGAGAAAAGATGAAGAGGGAGCTGGCCCTGAATCTGGCTGACTGGCCTGGATCAGCTCCACCATTTTATGTTGAGTTTGATTCAGTTTAAAGTCTTACATAGAAAACACCTTACTAACACCAGTAAATTAGAGTATTGGTCAGCAGCTCCTAGTTTCCGAGTACAAATTGTTCTTGTGACAGGTGTCCTTTCGCCTCTGCCAATCATGCACATATTGTTTTGCTCTAAATTATTAGAGTTTTTGTCTTCTTTTTTTTGTACTTTATCCAAAAGCTCTTAAAATCACTTTGGATTCTTGCGCTTTAGTTTCCATCCTTGGTGTCTCCATGGATCTGACCTATCTCACTAATAGGGTGGTGATGTGATTGTTTTTACCTCGCTTATAGCTCCAAGACATTTTTATGGCTTTGGAAAATCCACCTTCCAGTAAGTCAAATCTTTTTGGAATCTTATGAAAATATATTTTTACCCTTTTTGTTTTGGAACAAAAAATATTAAAATGGGTATTCATTTAAAACAATAAAAAGGCTATCTAATCACTTTTGAAACAAATTATCCAAAACTACTCATGCATGTTTCTATGTATATGTTTGGTTAAATGTGACACCAACTGACGTCTCACATGCATAATTTAGGTGGCTCATACAACCTGTATCACAACAGTTGCTTCCTGGTTTATATCTACACCTGACCCTCTACCACCTCCAACAATTTATAATTTTCATTTTCCCTTTGCAATCTCTCAAATGCTCATCTCTATGCCGAAAGGTGAGCATGAGAGGACTAAGGCAGGATCAATGACATTTTCAAAGTCAGATAACATAGAAGTCTTATTATGAATCATGCAAAATATAAAACACATTTTATCTGTGTATTCATGTAGTCAAAGGTCAGTTTGGAAATTATAATGGGGATGATGAATTTGTAAATAATGTGATGATAACAAGCATACAATGTGGCATTTTAGGAAGGTGACCAGCATGGCATTTATTTACACAATTCTCACTGACGTGACCTGAGCAGGGCACGATTGAAAGACCACAGCACTATGCGTATTACTTTTGTATGTACTGTAATCAGCCCTATTGTAAATGGACTGCATTTGGTAAATGGATCGCATTTCCATAGCACTTTTTTTTTTTTTTTTTTTACCAAAGGCCCACAGTATCATGATGTGATTGGCATGAATAGGTTACATTTTAATGGCTATTATCTTTGTTTGGTGGTAAGAAAAGACATAGTTAGCTTTTTTGCAATGACGGTAACTTTCAGGTTCAACCACCATTAAAATTATTTGTATGTATTTTGTGACAAAGTCAAATCGGAAGTCTATTTCAAGCCAACTGACTGCCTGTCTGAACTTATTTCTAAATTTATAAATCCTTCAATGTATTTCATTAGATGTCACAAAGAAATGAGGTATGAGCAGAGATTTTCTCTGCATGCACTCAACTGAAGATGAATTACAGTGTATATATACACGTGTGTGTGTTTGTTTGCATGAATATATATACATATATACGATAAAGGACAGGAATTTTCCACAGTTGGGCGTGTGATGCTTTGTAGTAACAAATTTGCTGATCGTATGGCTTTAAGATAATTTGGGAGTACTCAGCCAATCAGAGCCCAGAAGGGGGAGGAAAGGGAGAGGGTGGGTAGCAACAGTTGCCCTGGTGAGGACGAAGCGCCATAGCCACGGTAGCCCTGGCGACAAGAACCCAGCAACGAGAATCAACAACAACAACTGAATCCACCATAAAAATAAAAGAAGACGTTTTACCGGTGGGAAAAATACACACGGAACAAGAGGTGAAGCTCTAAACACACATTAAACCTTTTCTGGCCACTTGTGCTTCAAATGAATTGTGCTGTTGCTTTTCCCCCTTGTTGTTTCAGTGGCCATATCAGGCAGCTGTCGTTCTGTGTTAGCTGACGTTAGCCTGCAAGCTAGCCGTCGCACTGTTAATCAGTCGAGTGTATTTCTTGAATGGATTTGTTCTTGCTCGGTACTCGTCCCATTAACACCGGATTGTGCTTGCCATGGCGACGCAGGCACAGATGCATACCCAAGCAGGCCGTTGTTATGGCGATGTCAAATGCAAAAGGTACAAAATGGCGGTGGTTGCACAGACCAGTTAGCTTGCTACCAGCGCTACGTTACCAGCACGAGTGCTGTCACGACAGGCTGGTGCTCGCAGCTGATTAAAGCTAACTGCAATCTGTGTGTCAAATAACTGTATTATAGCTGTGACTTACAGCCCGTGGTGTTTTGCTACGATATTGGTCTTTCAACGGACAGCGCAACACAAACCAAAGTCATTTTGTGAAGGAAGATGAATTAACTGTCAGGCTACAAGTTAAACGTGTAGGATTGCTCGTTAGTGGTTGTCGTTACTTTATTAATAACATAAAGCTATGGGCGTTGTCGCGTTTATAGAACATTAAACTGCCAAGTATCATCGTGAGGAAGATCAAAGGAAAGTTGAGGAAAAACCGGAACAGCACGGCGGGCGTCAGGTGACGGACACTTAATACTGAAGGGGCGTGGCGGATGAAGGTGCTTCACTTTGTTTATTAGCTAAAGTAGCAGGTGTGTTGTCCTATATTATTAGCTTCAGCTTAGATCCATTTACTTTCCTTTGGATTTCTTGGACACAGGAGCACCCCTTTCTATGTCACGTTGTCTTGGCTTCATACCGAAAGGGGAATGTTGGTCAAAAGTGTCAAATGCTTTTCTTGTTTGCTTACAAATGAAATGTGAAGGGGCCCAGAGTTTCCCCAACTTGTGCTACAGGCGAGTTTAAAAGAAATCTCATGGGTAGTGTAGTCACATTACAGGTAATGGGACACCAGAATGTTTCTTCCCATCAGTGCTCCTCACCCACATCTCGTCCGCCCCCAGAGTTCAGTTACTCATTAACCTCATTAACCACAAACAGGTTAATCTTTCTAAAGTATTGTTTTTAATGTTAGTGAAAAGCGCAAGGTTTCAAAGGATACCAAATAGTCTTGGGATATCTGTCTAAACTTGTACCCAACGTACACACTAGAATGAAGAGGAATTTAAGGGGAAATTGAAAATGCCTTATCTTAAAAATTAAGGGTTATGGCTTAATGGATTTCAGGAATTAAACTTGTGAGATTGTGAGGTTCTGTATGTTTATTCTACAATGATCTATGTGGAAAACGGGACAGTACTCCCTTTGTTGTGGTGTATATCAGCCAGTAAATAATTAATAATTTTGATTTCCCTCTGCTTAAAATAATCAATACAAGGACATATTGTTTAAGTTCACAATTTTTATTTTAATCGTTACTAACTAACTAATACTCTCAGATTGATTTAAATTGCTTCTGATTTCATCAACATAACACAAGTGCTTTACCATTGTATCATTTCCATGTTTTATTTGAATTAGTCACTGCGTCTATTTAACTTTTGCAGCACAGCTTATATTTTAATTTTTTGCTTTGTTTCGTTCAATCATGGTGCTAAATATCTAATTAATTACTTTTTCTTTTTCCAATCATCAGTGGTGATTACCAGCTCTCGTGATGGCCACCTCAGGCTATGTAGGTGAGATCCAGCCAACAGCCCAACCCCAGGGGCCTGGTGTTACTGTCACAACAGTCACAGCTGGACAACCTGATGCCAACTCCACCCCTACTACTGCCCCTCAATTTCTTGCTGAGATTCAGACCAGTGTGGTCACTCCAACTGTGGTCACACCCACAGGTCAGACAACTCCCTCTGACCAAGCCTCCTCCATCACTAATCAGAAACCTGCACCTGCTAGCCAAGCACAGTCCACAGCACAGGCCCAGCCAGCTGCGACACAGTATGTGACTGCAGAGATCCAGGGCTCCCCCACACAGGCTGGGAATGCCCAAAGCACTCCTCAGTACATCGTAGTTACTGTCACAGGTAAGGACATCACTTACCATGGTGGCATTCATTTGTTCACATATTGATTGCCAAGCAACACTTGATTTTCAGTATGCCCAATTTGCACAATGTTCAATACTCAACATTTTCCCTCCACCTAAGTACAAAAGTTTAATCATTCATTTTGAGTTTAGTCAGGAAGGTCAGATTATGGATTTGCTGGGCCACTAGATGTTTTAGAGCTTTTCCAGGTTACATAATAACCAAAGCCTTCATGAAGAATACATTTCAAATTTTCTAATTGTCTTTGCACAAGTCAGGTTTCACTGCGTTATTTGAATGTATGTTAAGGAATTTCTCTAAAATTTAATTCCATAGTATTTGAAAATTGTTTATTTACACACAAATTTACCTCAGAAACAAGCTTTGACCTTTCACAGATATGATTTAAGACTGTTTCTGTCTTTAAAATTGAATGACACCATCCCCTGTTCTTAAGCAGACATCTTGAGTGTGTGATTTAAAATAAATATATTTTTTTAAGATGAATGAAAAAAAAAATCTTTGCGTTCAAACAAACACTGGGTTGCCACTTCTCCTGTACACGATTCCCACTTCTCAGTTTGGTGACAAGGAACTGAACTGTAAGGAACCGTAACTGCCATGACGCACACAATCTGAGACCTTATCTAGAATGGAAGTTGCTGTGGCGAATAACAGGAAATCAATGATCAAGTAAAACATGTGAAATATGACTAACCGTAACAACACACCCTCCCTGTTCTTTAGAGGGCTCCCTTCACTCAAATGACAGTGTGTCAGATTCCAGCCCCCCTCCAGCAGTGGTGCAGACAGGGGTTCCCACACAGGTTGTTCAGCAGGTACAAACAGCTCAGCAGGTAAACCTCAATCAGACACAAACACGAAGATAATTGATTCTTCTCAGCTTAGAAAAGCTTAGTTTATTTTTCAAAACCATCCTGTGTTGTATCTTTCATGTCACCAGAGGTCTGTGGTGCAGGCCACCTCTCAGATAACAAAGACTGAGCCAGGCTCACAACTTGGTATTACCAGTCTACAGCCTGTCCTTATCAACCAGGAAGTAAGTCAACACAAATTGGTCACTGATAAACGTAACCCACACATACACACACACACACAGTTGCCACCAAAGAGGGAATTTTATAACTTTTTAATGTCTGGATGTCTAGTTAGCTATTTGCATACATGGCCCAACCTCCCTCTGCTGGCTTCCAGCTCTCAGATAGCATCGAGTTGTCTGCGTCAGCAAGGATATAAAGCTAGAAAAGTGCCAGCTGCAACATGACATAGAAGAGCCAGCGTAACTGTTGTTGAAATCAGCATACAGGAGTTGCATACCCGTCCACCTCACCTGGGACAACTCTTCATCTGGCCAGTCACTACGCCTGCCCAGTCTATACAAGATCAGGTCCCATCATCAAACACTGTTGACCACAACCTCTTTTCAAGTAGGTCCAGGGCATAATAATAATAGAGTTCAGGAGAGAGAGAGAATCTGTAATTTAAGTTATTCTCAGATGATGAAGCATAGTTAAAGAGGCAGGGAAGAATTCATTTGATTTTGTGTGTGTGTGTGTGTGTGTGTGTGTTTGTGTGCAACATAGGTGCAGCAGCAGCTTACACCAGTACCAGTGCAACATGTCTACACCAACCAAGTGCAGTATGTTGAAGGAGGAGACACCAATTACACTACCAGCACCATGTAAGAGTTTGACTGGAGCATTTCCTTACACCACATCTTACGCGAGACATACTTGTATTTTTTTATTTTTTATTTTTTTTAATTTCTTCTATGTTAGTTTATTCTTATTTCCTAACACATATGTTCCCTGTGCCATCCAGTCGTTCGAGCAGCTTCCCATACACTGATACTCCCCTGTACACTCAGACGACAGCTGCCCAGTACTACGAAGGCCAACCCACCTCAGGCTCACAGCCTTCCACCCCTGGCACACAACTGACCGTAGCTGTGACTGCTGGCACAACAGGGGGTGTGTCCATGTTTGTGGCTCAGCCCACAAGTGCAGCAGGGGCAGGGACCACCGTGGTGACCACAGGGGGCACTACCAACGGGGCAGGGGATGGGGGGGGCACCAATGGTGGGGCAGCAGGCAGCTATGTGATCCAGGGCGGTTACATGCTGGGCAACAGCAGCGGAGGGGGTGGTGGCAACAGTCAGAACTACTCACACACTGCTCGTGCCTCCCCAGCCACTGTGAGTATTACAGAAGGCGAGGAGAATAGCGTGCCGTCGGCAGACAAGAAGGTATGCAGCGGTACCCAGCACAGGAATGCCTTTTAGTTTTGTTCTCATCCACACTACCCTTTGGTGACGCACGCTGATGAAGTCATAGTTGAGTTTTTTCAAATGGAAAGCACAATTAGAAATGTGAAGACTTGTATAAGGAATAGAAAATGTTACCTGTAGGTTATGTAATATATTTAATACAATTGTGCAAAAAAACATTGATTTAAGATGCAGTATTTTTAACTGTGATTTCCTTGTCATTGAAAACAAAACCATGACATCATCATTTTCATATCATTACTGTGCATGAGATTATGGGCTTTTTAAAATTTGCCTGAAATGCCCCAACACTGTATTTCTCATCCAAATTTCATCATATTGAACCTCATATGATAATGGAAAGGAAGCTGTTTGGCAGACATCACATCAGTATCCCAGGTCATTAATTCATTGCATACCAAAGTTGTATGCCACGGCACGCAATCAAAATTATTTGTTTTCATTCCTGAATGGTTGGGGTCTATAAATATGAATGATTTTGCTCATTAATTTGCATATTTTAACTGAACTGACAAATTTGTGTGCATGTGCTGTATTATAGCTATGAATTGTCTGTGCAAGCATGTGTGCGTTATTCACTTGTACACATGTTGTATGGTAGCTCCCTATATGTATTTACATGTTTTGCTAACTGCACAAGCCACTTTTCTTTTTTCCTGCCTGCGTGTCAGGTACAGTGGTTGCTGGACAACTATGAAACAGCTGAAGGAGTGAGTCTACCTCGTTCCACACTCTACTGCCACTACTTGCTGCACTGTCAGGAGCAGAAACTAGAACCTGTCAATGCTGCCTCCTTTGGGAAACTTATCAGATCTGTATTCATGGGGCTACGCACACGACGCCTGGGAACTCGGTAAGGACATCACTTAAACTGAGCAATGGAAACATGATGGACCATGTACTGGACATAGCAAATGGTGCTGCACATAGCAGCACTTACATACACACAACCTACTGTATATCATTTCTGACTTACAGAATAGATCTCACTCACTGCTTTGCTAACCGTCTCAAGCTGAAAGCTTGCTTTGATGGTCAAGGTGACAAATACCAATGTGTGGCAAACCATTCACAGGGTTTTAAACCTGAGCCATGTAACTAATCTATGCATGTGTAAAATGCTTAACTTTTTCTATTTTATGTGTTCCTCACAGGGGAAACTCAAAATACCATTACTATGGGCTGAGGATTAAGGCAGGCTCCTCTCTGCTCCGTCTGATGGAAGACCAGCAGCATCTGGCCATGAGGCAGCAGCCCTTCTCACAAAAACAGAGGTACACGCAAAAACATACCCACAAATACTTAATATTTATTGTGACAACACTGTAATATTTATATCAAATGTCTAATTTGAGATTGTTAACTGATACTGCTTAACTTTTAAAATTTTGCTGTAAGCCGCTTTCTGACAGTGAAACTTTCACTTGTACTTTGTCTCACACAGAATCACTTCTGCGCTACTTTGCAAACTGTAGAAATCTGGTCCCTTCATTCAGTTAACAGCACACAAATTCTGTTACAAGAATGAGGAAATGTACTTTTTCGTGAATCCCGAGTCATGGTCATTGTTTTCCACCAACACAATGAGCATTATTTAAGCTTATTTAAACAGCAGTTTTCAAACATTTAGGATGATTGTAGCTGCTTCAAAACTACATCAGTTTGAAGAACGAGCGTCACGTATAGCAGCATGTAAAATGAATCCATGTACAATGTTAATTAACTGGGAAGATCACTGAAAATATTAACATCGCACATGAATCCAGAAATGTCCTTATTTTCTTTACAAACAACAGGTAAGATTGTTCTAGTTCTCACAAACACTCTAGGTGCAACTTAGACACATCATCAGTGTTGTACCCTGGGTTCATCGGGTGTTTCGGGTCTCACAACAGACACCCTCGCCCAGGTGACCCAGCCAGGGTTGATCAAGCCCCGACTTGTGTCTAAGTAGCCTGCGTAGCCCACGGATCTCCCCGCTTGATCCACAGCCATCTTGACGCCTTCTCTGCTGCGTCAGAGATGTTTCTGATGGCTTTCCTGTTCTGCAGTCCTTTCACTCCCAACATCTTGAGTGCCCTTACGAGAGACTGGCCGACGAAGCCTCTGGGAACTTGAGCTGTCTCCCTAGGTCGACCTTCAGCTGCCAGTCCCGAGCTGTTGCCAGCAGCCCCCCTGTCTGGGTCCGGTGCTGTTGTGGCTTCTCCCCAGCCCTACCAAAGGCGATGGACTGCCTTGTTGGTTGTTGGTACTTGCTGCTGGAGATCCCTGTACTGATGGCCTCAGCGATGGCCCGCAGCACTTGGTCATGGCGCCAGCGGTAACGCCCGTCTCCAAGTGCCCGGGGGCAGCAGCTCAGGATGTGCTCCAGCGATCCTGCTTTCTGACAGAGGGGGCATAGCGGCGTCTCAGCCAAGCCCCAGCGGAAGAGGTTAGACGGGCTTGGGAGGACATCATACACCGACTGTATGAGGAACTTGATCCGGTGTGGCTCAGATCTCCATAGCTCTGTCCACGAGATCTTC
>OMNV01007558.1:0-23842 GCA_900303265.1 Brotula barbata
CCGCTATAATCTGTAGAGTGGACACTGTATGGCTTTTCTTAGTAAGAAATGAAGGAATATTTCAAACACACTCCAAACAATCAGTCTTTCTGGTACGGCTGACATCGTGTTGTGTCACACTCACTGAATAAGTCGGTACAAATGATGTGTTTTTGTCCTCCAGCTCTTATCTCTGTGCGGTGTGCGTGTCACTGTCCATCTCTGGCTGTCCACAGTGCTGCTCTTTGTTGAAGCGGCTGTCTAGCTGGTGGCTGAGTGGGCGTGTGTGTTTGTGTGTGTGCGCATGGTGGAGGTTTTGGTGGTCCACAGTCCTCTCTCGCTTTCTGCTATCTGCTCTGTCTCTGGATGACTGGCCCAGCTGGAGTGTGGCACTTCTCTTTTTTGGTAACGTTTGACTGATGATAAATTCCACATTTATCCTCAGATTAATGACAGATAGCAGAAATTGTAGATAGCAGCTGAAGTCCAGCTTGATGCGTTGCATTCCACACATCAAAGGGGGGAAAGGCTTTCAAAGAGCTTCAGACTTAGAAGTATGAGCCATGGGAGGCTTTCCAGGGTGACTCCAGTAGTAAGCTGCCAGTGTAGGCAGATGTTGAGGAATAAAGTGTTTGACATGCTGTGTGTAAGACTGGTTAATGTGAAATTAAGAGTTCTTTTATGTTGGTCAGAACATTTTCCCTGTGGTGTTTGTAAGCCGTAGGTATTGGTGTTTCTAGTTCTGAAACCCACTTTGAAATTACGCTGTCCGCAGGACTGTTTAGCACGTTTATCACAAAAATTTACTGACGCCCATGCAAAGTGTGCACACTGCAATAGGCTAAAATACATGAAAATGTATTTTGATACAAAACACCACTGATTCAAAACAAAACACAAAATACAGCATCCAAAAATGTATCGATGTATAAGTGTTTTAAAAAAACAAAAATACTTTTAACAGATAAGTTATATGTTGCTGTCTTGTTTTTAAACCAGATCTTGTGTTTCTTTGACTACAGTAATTTAAGTTAATGAAAAAGGCCCTGAGTTTCCCAGTGGGACCTCTGACTCAGCTTTTCTGTAGCACTTTTGCAAGCAGGAGATTTTAGCTACCATTAGCTGCTGGTTAGCTAGCTAGTAATTGTTCCCCTCTAATATCATATCAAAGCTTTTGAATTTAAATCAAATGCCCTTTGACATTTCTTACAAATTGTTGCATAAAACAATGCCAACCAAATCATTCCCACTTTATTCTAGATGTCCCCTCTGTTTCTGACACAGTCTTTGACTTAGCCAGCTTGTTGGCGACGCTACATGTGATGCCAGAAACATTTAATTAGGAGATTCTACCCTTTTTTTTAAACATAAGCCTCATTTATAGATAACGAGCCTGCAAAGGGATTATACAATCATACAACTCACAAGTGTTGTAAAGATGGAAGGTGAATGAGTGACAGTATTTTGAAAGTGCAAAAATTCTATGATTTTATTTCCCACAATAAAATAATTCACAAAACTCCAATTAACATCAATGGTAGTGGTATTACGGTTTGAGAACCACTGTAGAGTTTTTCCTTTGTGGCTATAGAGACTGCTAACAGTATCTACAGACTATAAAATAGTCTCACAGCATGCCATAAAATACCTTTAACACACTTAAATTTACATAGTTTACTGTGGAACATGGTGCGATAATAGTTTAAAAGCCAGTGAGACACATTGCAGGACCGTACACTTACTTTTATTAGGTGGTAGCACTGATGCTAGCAAGCTAAAGATTTTAGTAGCACAAAGAAAAAATGAGAAGCACACGCAGGTGGAGGATTAAACATGTTTTATTAGTTAAAAATACATTTACCTTTTAGGTTGTAGCTCGTTGTGTTCTGTTAACGCGGCATTTTTTAGCATGAAATGTAGTTTTTTTTTAGTCATTGTTTGAAACCGACATTAGACACTCCAAAATATATTTTCCATAAAACAGTAGGGACTGCATTTCTATCGTGCTTTTTTTCCAAAGTGCTTTACAATGTTTGCCTCACATTCACCCATTCATACACACATGCAAGGCCCACTTGCTTGTCGGGAGCAATTTGGGGTTAGGGTCTTGATCAGGGACCTTGGAGGAGCAGGTCCTTACCAGGGGTAGGGCAGCTCCCCCGCCGACACGGAGCTCAACAGAGCAGAGGAGAGACAGTGAACCAGGTGAAGTGCTTAAGTTAACGACAACTACAATTGTAACATTACTGTAAATGCAATAAAAATTTTGCTAGTAAAAAGCCAAGAAGTTTAATTTAATCCAAGTTATAAATCTATTTCCAAAAATGAGTCTTGAAAAATAGGGGGTCTTATATTTGGATCAATACGGTATTGTTTCTTTTGCTGACTTTTACATATATGATACTAGTGCAACTCACGTAATAACATGTAGTCGAAACTGTTCAGCCCTGCGTTACAGCTTTATTTTGCTGTAACTGTAGGTCGTTATGACCATCATGAGCAAATTAAGGCTCTCAGCAGATCAATGCTACATAATTGCAGACCCAATTTTTAGCTGCATTTCTGTCTATGTTAATGGGATCAAAGTACATCCTGAATTCTCTGACAGACAGATAAATCAACAACTGTTAACCTTGACTAAACATTACCTGTAAAGTTTTACATGAATTCCTGGCTGGCCCAGAAATGCATTGAAGAAGAGAAAGGCTTTTATTGAAATTATCGTCATTTCATCCTTGCCAGATAGCTGTCAACAGATAAAAATACACTTAAAAAATCTGCAAATATTGGTTGACTGCCAGGTAATCAAACCTGTAAATGGCGCAACTGTTCTATGATCCTATTGGGATGGGATGGTTTTAATGTTAACATTTCCTTTTTTCCCTTTTTGAATCCCAGCTCTTCTCCCAGAGGACTCAGCCACCATTGCAATACCTGGTGCTTTGGTCTCGAGCTTTGATCCTTACTGAGCAGGGATTATAATTCATTTCAATCAGCCTGCAATTATATTCCACACATGTTCTTTGAAAGAGACCTAAGGACCAAATGCTTCAGGTTGTGGCACGCACTCGCACACACATACACACCAACACGCTCAGTCTGTGAAGGCAGCCCAAAACCTCCCAACAAAAAGGAGGTTAATTCTGGTGGTGATTGGGGCAGCCAGACAAGATAACACGTGTGGTATGCGTTTGCATTTTAAGGTGCTCTGACTTGGGAGACGTCTGAAATACTATCTCCATCTGCCCAGACATGTAAAACAGCCATTTTTTCTGGAGGGAAAAACCTTTGTGGGGGCCAGTTGTGGAGAGGGAATGGAGAGCTGGGGGTTGGATACGTGACCTCAAAGTGGAGGGGGTGGGGAAGTATGCATGTATAGGTGGTGGAAGGGGAGTTGGGGGGGGCAGCTCCCTTCAGCCATGTTCATAACAACCCCAGCATCCCAATTTTTGAAAGGTCATAGTCAGTTTGAAGTCTGAACCTAAATCTCTCTCTCTCTCAGATGGCTTTAGTTTGATGTACTATTCAGAAGCCCATCCCCCCTCTCTGTTCACACAAACATTCCACAATCCACAGGTTGCAAGTTTCCTCTATGGATGAGGAAGACGTTGGATAATGAAAAGTTGACATTTTGGAGATGCATGTTTTTCCCCTCTGACAGTGATGCGATCTAGAAAACATCTGAGACATCTTGAGCTGCCATCATGATAATATCACCCAACAGGAGTGACGTTAGAATAAATGTTTGGTGGTAATATTTCACTGTGGCACTAAGTCTACGGTGTGGATAATACATCAGTGATTCAGCGCTAGGTTTGTACCCAGAAGGCCCGATTTCCTCAGTCAGGCTGGATTAACAGCTCAGTCTGCAGCCATGACAGGACAAATGTGGCTCTGTTTAATTAATTCAGTGGTCTCCTCTCATTCACATGTAAATGAAAACATACTGTCGAACAAATAAAGATGCCCAAGGCGCACGCAGTGGCTGAAACGAAGTCCTCTTCAATAATCCGTCTTCTTACAAGTGCAAAAAATACATCAGTGTTTCTGCACGCAGCATCATTGGGTACTGGAATGAAAACACAAATAAGGGTTTTAAATTAGATCCTTTGACCGAACTAAACACGAATCTCTCAAGTATACAGCAAGTCATAAACTTGAACTTTTTAAAATTTTGTTTCCTCATTATTTCAGACATAATTTCTGCTCATACTGAATTTGCATCTTCACATAAAATGGTAATTTTTTGATAATTTAAATTTGTTATCATGCGTATACCGAATGTCAGCTGCACGCAATAAGCTCACAATTACCCATATGGCCAGATTTTGAGGCAAACTACACTTGTCAACACAGCTAATTTGGTCAAAAAGGGTGAATCTATAACCTCTTATTTAATGGGTATGGGAATGCAATCTTCTGTAGCCACCTGTTGAGAATTAGACTGCTGGACTAATAAGTTTATATTTACGCTAAAAAAATGTGCGTATCGTGCCTTTAATCAATAAAATCTGTCTGCCTACTGTGCTTTGCAAAACCAGAATGAATAAAGAAGGAAAAATGTCTGGAATTCTATGATATGCTCAAAGGGGATCAGCTTTCCCAAACATCGTTGTCAGAGTCTGAAGTGTGTCTAATGCTGGGGCCTCATGATGGGCTACTTTGTGTGTAGTGAGCTCAGAGGGCTTTTACCAATACCGCTTTCAACAACTCCCACACATGAAAAAAAACCACCTTACTCACCAAAGTTCCTGAGTAACGGAAGAAAAAAAAAACACAGAGGCAAAAGTGAAACTAGATGAGATCATGGGTATAACCCGGGCCACATATTCTCGCAGACACACACGCGCACACACACACACACACACACACACAACTAACTTTAGTGTGTGACTCAACAGTGTCCCATGACGAAAAAGTGTCATGCTGTTTCCATCTGGTACCGATGAAGTACTGAAAATCATTTGACACAAAATGTGACCTTACAAAAACGGGAAGTTGAAATTCTTTGTCGATCATTAGGGGAAGTGTAGAGGCTTTGTTTAATGTGGAGGAAAATTAAAATTCAATGAAGTCCACCTTGGCAGGAAGTAACTGTTGTAAAATGCTAACAGAGTTAGGCAGACTGAATGAAGGCATTTACATAGCCGGTGTTATCATGCCTCTGCATTCTCATTTATTGACTTTGTAGTTGATGGGGAAACACAGGGCTGTGTGTGATTTTAATCCTCAGGATTTTTGTGTACATGTATACCAATAATGTTTTTCGTTGCATGTATCACTTTGAGGTTGCTATTCAAATCACAGACGGAGAGAGTGTTACTGAGCTCAGGAGGAGTTTCGCTTTTTCTGCATCAATCCCAGCAAGACCTGTGGAAAAAATGCCCAGCATATGGAAGAATAATTAGATTATCTTTGAAGGAATTTCATTAGAGTGAATTTAATGGAGAGTGACAGGAAAGTTGGGAGACAGAGGAGGAAGGGGGAGGGGGGTCTGAAACTGCACCAAATAGTTGGACTCCATTTAGAGTTTAAAAAATGCCACAGGCTGATGGTGTTGGTGAGGAATTTTGGTGTAGGCTGCAGAGCCTGTGGCCATAAAAAGCTTTTACACTAAGTTGCCATAAACTGCGTGACAGATGAAGAAGCGTCTGGATTATTGTTATTTTTCTTACCACTCTGTGACTTTTGGTCCCCAGTGATGTCATCTGTGTGGAAATCCTCCACCTCTCACCCTGTCTGCAGATGCTGGTGGGGTAATTTCAGCTGTAAGCGAGATGAGACCTGCTATTAGCCTAAACTCAATGACTAACTTCAGGGAAATCATTTTCTTTGTCCCAGCGGAACTGCACGTTCATGGAAATTTAAATTAAATTTTATCATCAGGATGATTATATTTTTAATTGGTGGTCAATGAAAAGCTCATGAATCAGTAAGGCATCTTAAAGAGGATTTTTCAAGGCTATTATATATGTGGATAAGGGGTCGCTCCTACCCAGAAGCTATAGCACAGAGAATCACTGCTGAGCTCTGTTAGATAAGCTATAAATACTACATAGCAAAAATGTACAAGCAGTGTCATGCGCTTACTCTGTCCTGGCTGAGTAATTCAGCAAATAAGTCGAGAAAGACAAAGAGCACATCTGTGAGGTTTAACGATGTGATAAATTTTTGCTTGTATTCTGTTTTGAAAATCTACCAACGTCGAACTCTGATACTGAGGTTATAACAGATTATTACAGTTGGTGAGCATAAGAATCTCTGTACCCCTCTGCAGGGATGTCTTGAGACTCATCTTCAACTTTGAGGTCCATTGACCTGACTGAAGTTTTATTTTTACTTACTTCAAAGGAGAGTGCACGTTGATGGACGTAATACAAATGTGCCAGATTTATCCATTTGGGCTCATTTTCACCTGTAGTCCCCGGGCAGGTCGCGTACTGGGTTTGCTGTTGTTTGAATCGACCGAGTGGTGAAAAACCTCCTGGGGCTCTGTTAGGACTCACTCAAAATGGCGAAAATCAATAGTGATAAAAGAAATTTTAACTTGGCTTGGATTTCTATATAACCAGTGGTCATTATTGCAGCCTTAGATGTCAATTAGCTGGATTCCACTGAGAGTGACCTCTAAATGGAACGAGGCACGAGTAAAAGCTCCATTGCTTCGCAGCTGAAGGAGGTCTTGAGGAAAACCATTGAACAGCTTTGCCCTCCCCGGAGATTTTATATGGCTTTGACTACAGCTGGCTATTGAGCCCGTATTTCCTACCTTGTGGGTAAATTAACCTGGAAGCTGTGAACATAATGGAGATATTTCTGAGGCCACTGCTGCATTCGGGCTCCGCGTCTACGAATTCACAAAGCAATACAGGTCTCTGGATTACCATTGATTCCTAAAGCATCCAATTACTCTCCTGAATAGGCATCCTGGATGCATTTATAGGGATATTAGAGGCTGTCCTGCTGTCATAGAACGTTTAACTGGCTATTTATCCAATGAACATAAGAAAAATGGACGACTGCCCAACAAAGCCCCTGCATGAAAAGGACGGTGCTGTGAAATCCACTTCATCCAATCTAAGCCATCCACACTGAATGCAAAAATTAAGAACAAACAGGCTGTACAATGGAGCAAGAAGCAATTTGAAACTGGATGTAGTTGTTGGAATTTTCCTGTGTTTTGCTTGATGAGGCGTAATAATTGCCAGCCAGACAGTACTGGGCTATCTTGTGAGCAAAACACAAATGTATATTCATGCAATGCATATTCATGAACATGAGTGGGCCCGATGTACGAGATCCAAGTCCTGTTTGAGTGACCTGCATTCCCTGGAGGTTGGGTTTGGCAAGGATCCAGTGTATTAAAAATGAAGTTACAGTATTTCAGCTAGTATATTAATGATGATCATAGTCATTAGTGTCTTAATTCTTTCTGCTACCTGTAACTTCTGACACCTGATGCAGATTTACCGAGAAATAATTGCAGAGGGAATATAATTTACCAGCCTGAATGTTCTCCATTTGTGAGCTGGTCAAAAACAACTTTTCAGGATAATTGAAAATTGTCCATGAGATCTCGCTCGCCCTTGTGACTTCTCCAAAATTTTAGCAAACCTGGAAAAACTAATTGCATTGAAAATATGCAGGCCTTCAGATATTATGGAAAATGAAATATCCGAAGTGTCCATAGAGACTTTTAATGATGGTCGTAATCTCGATATACAATCCATCTAAGCTAGAGACTCACAAAAATTTGCATTGTGTCATCTTTGGAACCCAGCCAGCGATGCCTCCGCTTTGAAAGGCAAATAAATTATGGCTAAAAGAATCCCTCAGGAATGCTGGGTGTATGTTGATGATATGTGTATGTGTATGTGATTCTTAAAGTCACTGTCCTCACATAAGCTTATGTAATAAGGTCTGTGTATGATGTCATATTACACAACATTTCATCTCTGTTCAAGCATGTCCACTGATTAATCTTGATCATCTTAAAAGCAGCTGGAACGCTGGAATGGAATTGTTTGTCCACATGCCAAAGGATTGTGTTACTCTGTGTGAATGTTGGTCGGGTACAAGCATGCCTGGGGTCGGAGGGCAAGGTGCCTTGTGCCTGGGACGGTACAGTGGGTGTTGTGGCTTCCTCCTGGCTGACAACATAGTGGTGGCTGACAACATGGGCACAGGAGCACGCAGGAATGTGGGTCATGTTGACATTGTTTGCTACTTTTAATTGGTATCTCTCAGTGCCTTCACAAGAGAATACTCGCTTTGTGTATCCCCCCGAGTTAAAGCACTTCCAGCTAAAGTGTCTTCAATCTACCGTGTGTCCAACACTTCAGCTCTTGAATTCTTTGTAAGACTCAAAAAACCTCTTGTTCTTGAATGTAAATTAAAAGTAGACTGACATGAATGAGCCAGCAAGCGTTTGAACAACATCTTGCAGTGCAGCTTCATGTTCACTTAATTAGTGTTTGCCACTGAAGATGTGACAAATGTCTGACTTCTTTTGTGGAAAAACACAGGATTTGTTGCTCTGTGAGACGTAAAGAGAGGAAGGGAGGCTTTGGGAGACGGCACTGTAAAGCTAGACTCTGGACTTCAAGCTGTGCTTAATTAACACAGCGGTTTGTGTTGAGTCATAATTGTTGTCAAAGTGTGCATTGTTACAGCATCTCTTTGTAAGACCAATGCAAGACAATCTTAGATTTGCAGAATTCCTCAGTAAAAATTCCTTTTGATAGCCGAGGAAAATAACAGCAAGTAGGTCAAGTGAAGCTAAGGGGAAAACGTACAGCAGTGTATCTATCTGCGTTGTCTCACAATAAAGGGGTAACTGATCCTCTGGGGTTTGTTTAAGCATGGCATGAATGATAAACACACCTTGATATACAGGATCGTTAAGACAGGGACAGGACGGCGGTTTATTTGCATAAACATTTGTCTTTCCAAAGATGTAGCCTGTTGAATAAAGATTTTGTTGTTTCAGTGGTGTTTTCAAGCTCAGGTTGGAACAACGTGGGAATTAAACATTTAGATGCACAGAGCTACTAAAGTTTGCCTGCAGCGGTGCTTTGGAGTTAGGTGTAAGTAAGATGAGAATTTTAAACAGTAAAAGTAAAGTGAAAGTCGACCTTGTGCTGTGATGGGAGACAAGCCTGTGTTTTCCTTTAACTGGGTATTGGGTTTATTGTCGCTCAGACCGGCAAGTACGCCAGTGGGATCCTGACCAAACAAAAGGTGTCAAACACCACGGGGGTCTTAAGATGTGGCACTGATAAGGCCACAGTGAAAATGTAAGGCATTGCTGTTAAGGCGACAGTTTGTTTTGTCCTGCTCTGTTCTTAAAATTGCTCTACCATGAAGACAAAAAAAGTGTCAGCTTAGAAACATAACATCGCATCTGAGCAGCGGATCATTCAGAGTTACTGAACATGAAAGATTTGTCACCCCAGCCCTCTAAAGTGTCATGTACTTTTTCTTTAAAGGGTTGACATTATACAGCTTTCCCTGTTCGTTCCATTCTTTCATTTATTTTGCAACTTTCGCAGTGCTTTCATATGCAAAAAACCCCCAACTTTTGATCTTGCCTGCTGCAAGTGTAGAGCACCCTGAGTAAAATATGGTGTTTTGTCTTTTGAAAGGTTTTTGGCATTCCTGCTTCATTATCATAGGTACAGTATAGAGATGGACAGTAATGACAGGGCAAGGAGAGAGAGGATAACATGTAGCAAAGGGCAGAGGCCATGATCACACCTGCGGTGCTGCACGCACTCTACCAGGTGAGCCACAGCGGCACCCCGCCCTCAAGTTGAAAATGAAGCATGAAGTAACATCCAGAGGTCATCATCATGTGACTGAGTCCATTTGGATGTAAAAGTATCAGTCAGAGCTGTATAATTATACACAGAATATTGAATTGATGACGTCATTGTGCAGTACCAAGCACACAATTTTCTACATTTTCTTGCTGCCCATAGAATCCAGCAGACATATTTTGCTGTTATCCTGCGAGCCAGCTCTTAGTGTTGGTAATCCTAAACCTTATGCAGCCTAAGCTTGGGCTTTTGCCTTTAAAGCTGACAGGCACCTCTGTGCTTCTGAAGCCGCCCGGCAGTACAACACGACGCTTTACATATGAGATGAGTTGATCTCCATCCGGAGCCGAGTTGAGCTGCTCAGATTTCAATGCTATAATTGAGGAATGCTGCCTAGCGCTCACCCTTATGTCCACACAATGAAAGTTCATCTTCATTCACGTTAAGGGGATTATCACTACATTTCAGCTTTGAAGTATGACAACACTGAAGAACATTTAGATAATTACTGTGCTTTATAAGACTTGAAGCGAAAAGAAGGACTTTCCCTCCCTCCGATCGGTAATGATACATGGATGTGCAGCAGTGGTACAGATGAAAAAGATGCCTGTCGAGGCCACTAATTGCACCATAATATATTATAATATACGCCTCACCAAGGGATAATGTTTCAGTCATTCTTTGTGTCACATTTTTGTCAATGCAGCATTTCCAGGACAAACAGTCCAAATTTAGCATTAAGTTGGCAAAGCATGGTTCCAATTACATTATTGACAGTGATACAAATCTATTTTGTTTTTGTGGTGTGCGTTATGCAGGTAGCAAACATGAATCTGAACAGCCAAGCCAAATTAGATCGGACTAAAAAACTGGAATTGAATTGCTTTAACATTTCATGCTCTGGCTGAATGTCATTAATGTCATTAATCATAATATTGAATTAATCCATGTGGAGTCGAGATTATGCTCCTTGTAGGTGAATGAATAAAACTCATTGTAGGACTTTTTATTTCTAAATTCAGGCCTCTGCAAGTATAAGCACTTAAAACTGGGACACCTGGTGTATGGAGAAAATTACGGGTCTTAAGGTCTCAGCCTTGATCACATCTCGCTAACATTAGAATGCAGAGTTCCATGGCACAATGGATTTTCAATCAACAATGTACCTCATTCCTTGGCTTGGTGAAAAATGAGGCTGCGAAAATTAGAAATGGCCACCTAATGCACCCTTACCATCAAAAATACTTTGGCTTAAATTTGAAGATGTTTCAGTATTGGCGTGTGCATGCAAAGTCTACAATAATTGAGGGATTGTTTCTTTGAATGGTGCTAAGAGCCACAGTAAATCCCGGCATTAAGCTCATCTTAAAGTTGTGTTTACAGCTAGGGGCTCGTATCAGTGAGTCAACAATGGTAGCCGTGGGTGTTGTTCCTTTCCCATTCTCTGACTACTCCCTCCCTCTCTCCCGATATTCTGCATCATTCTGCCATATCACAGACAGGCTTTTTTTATGAAAGGGAAAAAAACAGTGTCGCAAACTTTGCAGTTGTTTTTTTAGTGTAAAATTCATCCAACTAGATAAAGTCTTACAGAAAACTTTGTGAAAACACACTTGCCTCACTGTCTCTGAATTTGTGGCTTTAATTCCAGATGTGTCTCAGTTTCTCCCTTATTGCCTTCCCTTTCTTTCTTTTTGTACACCTAAATGATTATACTGTTATGTGTTGTTACAACACCAAAAACATTGTTGTACAAGGGAATTTTTTAATAGGAAATATGTAAGTGGATTTGTTCTTATACCGTGAGTCTCACAATGGTGCATTGCAAATCCTTTCACAGCTTCCCTCATTCATAGTAATAATTTAATGCCTTATTAATCCACGCAGGGAGATTTTCTTTTCATTTGTCTTCAGGGTCAGACACAGAACAGCAGCCCTGCAGTTGGTATCGATTCAGTGTTTTGCTCGAGGATACTTCAGGAAAGTGAATGTTGGATGACATGGAGCTTAAATTGTGCCGTTGAAGGCCAAGCTCTAACTGCACCAACCTGCTAGCCTTTCTCGCGTTCTAAATCACCTCATCAAATACAAACACGGAGAAGAAATCAAAGAATCAAGTCAATTGAAGTTTGCTTACACAGATAAAGACTTTGACTCTGGTTATCCGTGTCTCTTTTTTGTGCATTTTTACACAAATACAAAGGACAAGACAGCAAGATATACATATTTACAATGATATGAGGAGTTAAAAATGGTGTATACAGTATAGTTATTGCACACATGAATGCAAGTAAGGACATTAACAAGAAATAAGAGTAGGAATATATATATATGTACACAGCAGGCATTGCACATCAGACGATAATGTGCTTAGCCTCAAAAAGGAGCCTTCATATCAGTATATACAGACCATTTCCATCGAAATTTTCAAAGGGCTGAACTTGGCTTAGATCTTTTATCATAACACAATTCCAAAGACAAATCTTTCTAAAGCCCACATATTGATTGCTATGCTGAGGACATGTCAACATGCTCTGCCAGAAGTGGAGACATTTTTGCATCATCTTCCTGTCTCTTACTTCAGTGGAGAGCTGGCACCTGATGAAAACACAGGTCTGGGACATGTATTGTGTCAGTCCATAATGTTGTCGCACATTTGCATTGAGATTGTTCATTTTCAGATTTGATGTAAAGCAGCATGAATAGCCTCCTGTCAGAACGTCTTCATCAGCACACAGAAATGGTCAATTACCCTTAAACTTGGCAGGCATAACTACAAGACGATACTAGACCTAGCTACAAAAAGAGTCAGAAGCTGCCATATCATTGCAGGAATGTAAGTCAAAAGATGACGTGCTCCACCCCCACGACTAGATTTCTGGAATTTGTGCTAGGTTGCTGCTATGCCCAATCAAGTGTACAGATGGCATTGTCACTGCCTGAAAAATCCCTCCACCTAAGGACACACGGCAGAGAATGTATACTTTCAGTCCTAAAACCCAAGCTTGATGTGTGTGAGGGTATGTATTAGAACTCATTATCTGTGAACAGACAGAGCGTGGACTGTGGAGATAGTGTTTCAAGCGCCATTGCACAAGTAGGATTGCTTGTCATTCAGAGTTATTTCTGAGTCCAGCTGAGTCTAAAACTTAGCCCGAAGATATCAGACATGAGGAATGCTATGCTTCTATGTTCTGTTATTATAATTCCTTTCTCCTCCTGCACATCATGCATGTATGTCAGTACATATACCTGTTAATTAATGCGTTGTATTGTTTGCCAAATGAGAAATAGCCTAAAAGCACTTATACATCAATCATGTGGAATAATGTAACCATTCAAAAAAAAATAAAAAAATTCACTTTTGATTTGTCTCCATTGTGGCTTCTCATATCAGGACCGCCTCCTGATATGAGAAGTTCCTAACAAATCGTGCTTTCCATCCGATCTTATCTTTTTTAAAATAGTGTCAAGGCAATCTTGATGTACTTCAGGCAAAAAGTTTTTTGTTCTTTGCCGTTGTGCCCTAAGCTAAAGTAAGGCATGTGAGCATGTGAAGTCCTGATCTGCCATACACTGATGTTCTCTCCTGAGGCCTGGGGTATTAAGGTCTAATTTTAACTTTCAAAATGCATGGGAACCACTGAAAGCTCTGCTTCTTTTGGCCTTATTGAGGAAATACCAGGGTGATCTCCTATGGACCAGTCGGAGATAACACCACACCACCAGCAAGCTCTCCCAGGATAGTCTCAGCACTCAGGTATTTCATCCTGGCCCCCCCTTCCACTTCAACTGTACTCCTAACTCAACAGTAATGTGCGGTGGCGGCAGCTCATGACTCAGTCTCTGACATTTCTTTTCCTCGCTATGTAACTTTTAACTCAATCGCTGAAAGCTGCTACCAGGTTTTTCCAAGCGTGTTTTCCACTGATAAGAAAGCAGGCTAGGATTTCTTTTTCAAGTGATACTTTTGGGAGGATCTATATCTCTCCACCCAGTAGACCGAGACAAAGAACACACGCAGCCACAAAGCTGAGTAAAGGCTCCCCCTTTCTCAAGTTCTGAAGCAAACCGCATAGCTACAGTACAGAAATGCAGCTGTTTCTGTGTATGTTACTGACCTACGGTGGCTAATAAACCTAACCTGAGCCCATGAACGAATTGGCTCATCTCCAAGCCTTTCTTACTGCCTCAGTTTTGGCTCTCACTTGGCCCTCTCTTTTGCTATCTAGTAACCATCTGTTGGTGTAGTGTACTGCTGTTAGCTTGAGACTTGTGGCTACTATGCAGTTTACTACCTTTGTGCTCACTCTCTGTCTGGGTAAACACAGAATCAAGTATAATGCTTTCTGTCGCTTTCATTCCAGGCCAGAATGAGATCCATCACCTTATTTGGAAAAATTGTTAGGTTTCTGTCAACAAGGACTTTGTCTGTCCCTGTGACATCTATATTTAATGGGGAATGTTCAATCCAGGAGAGGGTGTGTGTATACACATGTTATTGGTATTGACAGAAGGATGTTAACACAAGGAGCAGTGTTTTGGCTCTCGTCTGAGTCCTCCGCACTCTTAATGAATGCTTACAAATGTGTCCAAAAAGGATTTCAATCTTTGCTGTAGCTTTGTCAGCCTAGAGTAAACCAGGTGCTGAGATTTGCTCTTAACAGGGCTGGTGATAGTTAGATTCATCATCCGTAATAATAAGGCATATCCGTTACAGTTTGAAAAGATGTTCCCCTTCTTTACTGTAGAATTGGATTTTTTTACAGCCCAGAGGTTACAAAAAGCGACTCCAAGCCAGAGGGCCCATGGGCTCTGTTTACGTTTTTTTTTTTGTACAGATGAATTGTGATGGCTCAACAAACCTGCTGTTTCCAACATGTCCATGTTGGTTGCCCTGGAGGCAGACAGACGTGGAGAACAACAAAAGGGATTTCCCCTCAATTTGTGTGTCTGCCGTGTGAAATGAATGTTGGTGCATACATTTAGAGACATACAAAGTGTTTATAGACACTCAAATGCTTGTGTTTGTCACAGGAATGAAGAATAGGGAATAAAAGTGAGTGACTATTTTCTTTTTGCTTTATTTTCCACTGGAATCCACCTACTCAAGCCTCTGCAATGACTGTAAACTTTGAACCGCATAGAGTGCAACTTATGCAACTTAACTTAACAATATTTAGGTTACTTTGTCAAAACAATTTCAATAGTAAGTTTATAGTGGAGTACCAAAATAATAAGCACATAATTTAATAGTCAAACAGTAGGGGTCAACCTTAGTTCATAATCATCAATAATTTGTGCCTCCAAAAATATCCTTAAATGCTTTATGGAGATATGGCCTTTACCTGCCTAGACACCCATCTCTTCATGGTATCTTAAAACATTCCTCCACTTTTCCCACACCCTGTGTGTGCCCTTTTAGCAACTGCTGAAGGCAACGCAGAGAGAGGAGCTTTGTTAAAGAGGTGCCATTCCCAATATTTAAAGTTAGATGTGCATTAGGAAGGTTTGCTCCTCGCCACAGGAGAAAAAACTGTGATATGTAAATGAGCCTAAAATGCAGGCTGGATGACTTTTAAGGCTTTTCAGCTTTGTTCTCTCTCTACATCTCGTTCACACTCAAGGCTTAAAATGTGACACTCAGCTTTGAAGAGAGAGGCTTTGGTGAATTTAAGAAGCCCGATGTTGCCTTGATAGGCTCGTTGACTCTTTTGAAGCATGCTGAATTCAGGTAATCGTATGCAAAATAAATAAATTGATAGCCCAGGGAGCTCTGTCACTTGATATGTCTCTGTTGTATATAAACACTTGTTTGTTCCTCAACACAAATATTATTTGTGCACATCTGTGGTAACCTAAACAAGCAATGTACATATATGACAGATTGAGGGATTAAAGAATGATCTCATGGAGTAGAACAGTATGTTCCTTCTGCATGTCAGTTTTCCTAGCAGACTTTTGTTCAGGTTAAAACTTGTAGAGCTTTTACTATGTGAGGCTGAGTACTATAAAGAAAGAAATGTTTAGTTGAGAGGCTAAAGGCAAAATTCCAAATCTTCTCTGAGAGACCAGCTCATCCATGGAATGCAGGAATTCACAAACGTTTAATTAAATTCAAATAATAATTGCTACCAATCTTTGCTGTAAGGGAGAGTGAGTATATCAGGTCGAAATGGGCAGACGATGTGAGTAAGATTTCCTATGATGATGTGGCTTAGGTGGTAAGGTGATCACCTAGTGATCAAAGGGGCGCCGGTTTGATCCCTGGCTCCTCCATGTCGAAGGTCCCTGAGCAAGACCCTAACTCCAAATTGCTCCCGACAAGCAAGTGGGCCTTGCATGGTTACCTCGGCTGTCGGTGTATGAATGGGTGAATGTGAGGCAAACATCGCAAAAGGTCTACAGACTAGAAAAGCGCTATATAAATGCAGTCCATTTATGTGATGGCACATCTTCATAACTCTCTGTTGTGCAAAAACAGTGGCTGCATAACAAAGCAATAGGCTGTATTTTATTGTTTAGTTGGGCTCATTGTTGTCAGTGAAAATTTTTTATCTGTTGTGAAATCTTAGAATGTGCCACACACACTGCCTTGGGTGTGGACGTGAGTGGCATGACTTGGCTCGACCTGCAAGCGAGTCACAAATTTGCTGACTTGCAAGACTTGCAACTCAGCTTTGACTGTAACATCACTGCCGTGTGGGTTCACTTGATCTTAAGCCCCATAACTTGTAAATACTTGACACCCACCTCTAACCTCAGATTAACACATTATGCAGATATACAGGTGTACTGTATTTATAGCAAGGCTAGAAGTTTATTGGTTGGTACGCTAAGACTCACTCAAAGCATTTAATGTCTTCCTTTTCTTAATTAACATTTAATAGAACACAAACTTTGAAGAAATCATGTTGACAATTTCAACACTCTTCTGGAATAATAGTGGATTATTTGAACAAAGTGCCAAGGTGTTTTTTGCCACATAATTCAACATTTTTCCTTATTCAAGAGAAGCTATGTGAGGGTGTGAATTGATGTTAGCATCACAAACATTTCAGTGTGTGATACACAGTGCAGTGTTCAGTGGTGGTGTGAAACGTGGGAATTGTTTTGTGCACCTGCACATCTGAAAAGAATATCTACTGTGAAAAAGGCTCCCTGCAGATCAGCAAACATTTCTTTTTCTTATTTCACTTTGCACAAAAGTGTATTTTCAATTGGATAACACATTGATCCGCTGTAACCTAGTGTTTAATCTGACAATTGCTCTCTAAGTCTGAGGATGAGATCATCAACTGGAATCTTCAAAAGGCAAGAATTGAAACCACTATTGACACATGATGACCACCAGGTCATCACATTTTAACTGCCAGCCAATCAAATCAAGGCTAATTACTGACTCCAAATCAGAGAGGCTCACGATTCTACAAGCATTAGCATATAAATTTCTTCACACCCTCATCATGTTTTTCTATTGCCTGCCCTGTAAGAAAAAGGATAACTGATTGAGCAAGTTACACACATGCCTCTGTATGAAATTATACGGAAAATAAACATTGGTTATATTTGCGTGAGAGGGCATAGGAGCTTTTTTGCATGTAAAATTTTGTATTTTGCTGCCTGTATATAAGCGACACAGAAAGTTAATTTGAGACACTGCACAGAAAATACAGGGACAACAGTAGACTACACAAATCCCTCTACAATAAGTGTCTGCTTTCCCTGACTATGGGAATTCAGGCAGCTCTGCAATGAGACTCACATGCTGTAAATGTGTACATTTACTTTAAAATTCTTTGCATAAAGTGTATACAGTTTTCCATCTTAAGATCAGCCTTGTACGAGAAGTTATCTGTGCTACCCATAAATTAGATGCTGTACCTACTAAAATCATAGCAGCTGTAAAATCAGCCTTTGTCTCATCAGCCATGCAGCAACACTGACAAATGAATGGAATTTTCATGGAAAAGGAGGATTCCATTTGGCTGGACATAGTGTTACCATTTTTACCAGTGCAGCTTTTGCTTCGATAATAAAAGTACAGTTCTCTTGGATTGTCACACTCTTATACCTGGTGGATTTAAATCGTTATATTTAATCAGACTCACATGCATGTGGATGGATGTGTATGTTTCCAAAGTATGAGCGTGGCCCCTGTTGCTTCATCTTTTACCCCATCTTGTAGCTGGGGTAACCAGCTACCTATTCTTCATATGCATACCAGCTGAAAATAGATGACTTCTGCATGCTGGCCCACACATGCCTTCTGTGACAGGGCTCTTGTGTGGGAGCATCTTCATTTCACATTCTGGTCTTGTTGCATTCAGGTTGTTGGCTGACTGAGGAACAGAGCTGCAGATAAGTAAACACATCGGCCCAGAGCCATGTCTGTTGTCAAGTCATGAGCACTAGTTCTCATTTTACAACCTGAGGAGGGTGATAAGATCCTAGAAACAATGTACAGATGACATTGCACAAAACTCACAATAGTCTTTTTTGGCATGCACCCAATTTAAATTCACACAGATCACTTTTGAGTTCTTCTCCTCTACTCAACCAGTCAAGAGGTAGGAGAAAAGAATTATTTTACCTTTGATAGATGAATAGGAAGGACAAGGGAATTGGAAGACAGACACCTAGAAATTGAGGAGAAGAAAAACAAAGCCAGGAAAGGGAAGGAGGAAACAAAGGACACAAGAGGACAGATGAAGTTATAATCAGGATCCAATGCTGGGACTAAAGTGATCTAGCATAGCAATTGTATAAGGGATGGGGGAAATTATAATGTTCTACAGTTAATAAAGCTTCAGAGAGTTGTGCAGGACTGTTTGGTTGTTATCTTATTTTCCGGTTTGATAACTGCACTCGGTTATTTCCTGTAAAAACCAATAAATCATCATCATTTCCTTCAATTCGTCCTGGAACAAACTGTCATTAGCAGCCAACACAGAGTCTTTAAATCTCCCCTTGCCTGTCAAATTGTTCCTGAGGAAATTATTAATTTCCCCTAAACCTGCTGTTGGCATTGTATAAATAGGTGGCATCACCTTGAAGATCCATCTTCTCTGGCAGAACAGGTTTCTCTCTGCACTGCTGTTGATGTCCTGTCATTAATTCTTCCTTAAGTCATAGAGACACAAAACCTGAGCAACACGCACTGCTGCATTCCTGCCAGGCAGATGGCGTAATTCTAGTCACTACTCTGTCACATCTTACATGTGACATGGCTAAAGACCCTTTTTGCCCTGCGGCTGAAAGCCTCATTGTTTGGCCTTTGTCCCATTTATGCATGTGCTTTTAAATCTTAGTCAGTTTATGGTCAGTAGGCAGATGAGAACATTGACAATGTAAATGGTTTCTTTTCTTCACTTTCCCTCACGGCAGGCATGCCAAATATGAGCAGCGAGATGGAACTGAAACAGTGTTCAATCAAATAAAAAAAAAAGAATTGAGGACTCCCAACATCAACCAAGGCCCAACAGTGCCCTCTGAATTGCCTTTTTTGTCCAAATAAATTCAGTTTTCATTATCTTGAAATGAGGAAACCAGCTGATTAATTGTACGGCACCTCTGATGAGAATCAGAGTCAGCATCATTTTAGTCTGGAGAAACAGTGATTTGCTAAATCTGGATCTACTCCTCTATGTTGCCTCTACAACATTTACTTAGGCCTTTTTGAAGGTGCCCACAAAAGAAAATAACTGTCTTATCATCCAGCATTACCCAGTAACATTTCACTGTGCACTTATGCACTTAAATTGTTCACTTCATGTTAAGTAGAACTGGATTATTATTGAAAGTATTGATAAACTCTAGTTTGAGTTTTCAGGAAACTTTGCCTTCAACTCTAATCTCTTCCTTTATGATTATCTTTCCATCTTATATGGTGTCCTTTATTATGTATGATATCCACAGTGCTACAAGAGTCAGTGCAGATCTGTGCAGCGGGGACGTAACACAGGCTCGCTTCATTCTTCAGCACAATAGTGAAGTTCAGTGCAGCTTTTTACGTGTGTGCTGCGCCTACAAATGTTCACTAACAGACACAAAATGTCTCTCTCTTAATCCAGCTTGGCTCCCCTTGCATTATTCACCCAGCACACAAATGGATCATTAATATGTAATTAACATTTAATTCATTTTGCGTGGCTCTGCAGCTCGGTTGTTGACATTTCTGTCGTCGTGACAGCATCTTGTAACCATTCTTGCTTCTGTTTGCAAGGTTGGGAGTCATAGGGGAGCAGACTTCATGAAAACCTACAAGACTTGTGAACTTAACACAATTTTTTTTTTTTTTTGCGGTAGCAACATTTACATCCCAGGCTGAAAGAGATCACATCATACTTTCACTGCTACAATTTCTTAGTTTAATCATCGACACCTCCTCCATTATTGTTTCTTTGCCTGACAACACACAGCCATACGTGTAGTCTATTTGCGCGCGCACACACACACACACACAGACATGCACCATACTACCTGCTCTGTGCTACCTCTAAAAAGATTGTATGGGCGTTGCACTGTGCAGTACACGAGGCACAAATGCTGGCCTCAGCCAGCTCCCATCCTGATCTTGGGAAATGGTTTGGAATGTGCAATATCTTGTTTTCTTCTGACTTCATTTCTAGCCAAATTTTATTTATAGTGAAGTGCAGAGCTCTAATTATTGGCTTGACCTCAGTAAGCATTTAACATAGACTGTCCACGGCAGGGCTGTCATAGTTTAAGGGCCACATGCATCCCAATTTGATTTCAAGTGGGCCGGACCAGCAAAAACTTGTAAATTTTCAGATTACAACACAGCATTTTTATTATTATTATTAGTATCGTTTTAATAGTTATGATTTATATTGCCAGGAAATTAGTATGTTAGTGCTCCCCTTGCCGCTACATTGTTATTGAATTATATATAAATATACTGTATATACATCAGGCAAAATAATAACCAAAAAGTATCGGAATTACTCCCCTTAATTTAGTTACCAGTTTCTACAGCGCTTCTGTGACGCAATCGACAATTCTAGTGTTGACCTGATTGCAGAGGAAACAGCCATTGGTTTCTGGTTTGTGGCACATTTGAAATGCTGTGCAAAGTTGAGCGAGCGTGAAGGCAGAGTCGGGCTCGCGACACGCAGAGCAGAGATATTGCAGACAAGTGCAATGGAGACACTGTGAGCGGGTTCTGTGCTCAAAAATTATAACTCCATAGAGTAGCACTTCTCTTATTAGGTTCTCTCTAGTGCAACCTCCCAGTGGACAATTCAGGAACACAGTGCATTATGCAATTACGTCACACTTTTCTAAATCATCTAGCGGGCCAGATTAAACCTTTTAGCGTGCCGTATGTTTGACCCTGGTCTATGGTGTTTTTTGCCTCTCTGTCAATCACTGCTGTGATAGGCTCCAGCCCCACTCGAACCTGAACAGGATAAAAGGATATAGAGGATGGATGGATATAGAGAAAGCTTTCTGTTGGAAGAATCCTGTCCATATTATTTCATTATTAGTAATGCAAATTTTCACACTCTGTGAATAGCCCTCAACAACATAGCAAAGCAAAAATGTGTTTCTCTTGTTGTTTCCCCCTTGGATGTTTTAAACCTCATTAACCTCTAAGCACATTTGATAATTCAGGTTTATCTGCTGCCAAGATAATTACATTTTATGATGACAGATAAAATGGCTCTATTTCTCCTCATTTAAGTGAGACATTTCGTTTTGTATAGTATATCTGGTCCTTGTTAGTTGTGACCGGATTAAAATTCCAGTCACAGAACATCATGGATAAAGAGGGAGAGTTTATGCATGTAATGTCCACCACGTCGTCATTATTTAAAAGCAGAGGTGAAGCAGAAAGGTGGAGCCATGGTAAAGCAAACCTCAACCCAAACCGGGCCTGTGCCACACAATAATGGCATAATTACTTTTAAAAAATCACACATAACAATAATTCATAGTACGCTAAAAAATATGAGATGGAAAGAATCCACAGTCAGGCTGAACATAAGCCAAAAAACTGAAGCCAGCCTATCTTCTCCCCAATCTCATCCCCACACAAGATTTCTGGTTTTCCTCTTAAATGTCAGCCGCCCACAAACATCCTTACACTGCACTTTTCAAGCATTTATCTCTTTTGAGAAAAGAGTTGCCATGGTGTTTGATTGATACCATTTTAATCCTCTTGATATCTACATGGTTCCCAGATAAGACAGAGATAAGGCCGTTTTTGTCTGATGATTGGGTTCTTATGGCCGACTTGTCGTTTCTAGATAGCCATCCACAGACTCGTGATGATAACGTCACAATTCACAGCTCTGTTTAGTGTCCAGTTCTCCGTCTCCAGCCCATATCAGCCAAAGCACAGAGTGCGTCAGCATTCGGCTTCTGATGGACGGTTTTTCAAGCACTGGCTGGAGAGCGTCACTTGACAGGTCATGTCCATTAATATCCACTCTGATAAACATGGAGAGCTGCCATAAGCTGGTTCTGGTAAAGGACATCTGCTGAGGAGACAATTGGACAATTCACCTTCCTAAAGCAGTGAGTGCCCTGCTTAAGCATGTGCACAAACATACACCTACTAAAGGTCAGGATTTCTGTCTTTGCCATAATTGTTGTACTTGTCTGTCAGATTGCCTCCTGAATTTGGAAAGCAAATGTAGCAGTGTTTTTGGCAAATTAGATGGTTAGGAAGTAATGAAAGGCACTCAGGTTTTTATATATTTTTGAACAAAGTGTCTTATGTTTATGTCTGTCCCCACTGATGAGCACATTGTTTATCTCCAGACACGCTGGTGCCTCGATAGCCCGCTAAAGCGGCCACGGCCATTTTCCCATCTAGAGTGAATTAGTGTCAATTCTCAAGGGTATGTGCCTTTTCCATCCCCAACTCCTACTACAGGGCCGCATAGAGGCCAAGGTGCAGCTGATCAGGATGTTTATTTGACGTGTGTGTGTTTCTCATCGGAAGTAGAGCAGCAATAACATATGGTCCCCAGAGACAGGCAGAAGGAAAAGAGATGTTGGGTTTAGGTTCTCGACTCAGCATCAAAATAAGCCGCAGCTCTCTGTTCTCAAAATTCATAGTGAGGTTTTCCCTCAGTGAGTCAGCTCGTTCCAAAACTCACATTTCAAGCGATTTAACAACAGCGGTCTCTGTGAGCCTCGAAAGCCACAGCATCAACAACGCACAGATTCTGTCTCAAGTAAAAACGGCAAAAACGTCTTGTCAGAGCTTTGTGATTAACGTTGGTTGAATAATAGCAGTATGTGAAAATGATTTTCCCAAAGATTGATGGGAGCGCTGTCTACTTCCAGACAAAAGGAGCCCTCATTCATTAAAGGATGCACTGTAAGTCATAAACATGATATAATGAAATGATAACATGAGCCAAATGGGCAAGGAAGGGAATAGTGGCGGTTATTGGTCTTAAAAACAACTTTTGTTTAACTTCTACAGGCAGTATACTCGCTTAATTTGTTTCTCTGTTTGACGGGATTTTAAAACGATAAACTTGTTTATTAAATAATAAAACTTCCTTTTCAAGTATTTAATTCTCTCATAAAGCCCAGATCATAAAATCAGTTTTCTGCGTTCATCACTTTAATTTAGTTACTTTTTGTTTCCACATGGCCCCGCGCTGATTCTCAAATGTTTCCTTCTTCTTTGGAGATGGAGTCACATTGTCTTTCTCCTACCGCACTGCGCTTGAGTCAATTGGATTTTAATCACATTCGCCTTCTGTTCTGTCTCTGCTTAAACCCACGGGTGTCCCATAATCAATCTCTCTTTCTCTCTGTCATGGCGGAAATAAAAATAGCCGACCCCCGTAGACCTCAGAGTGGTCTGCATTCCTCAGTAGATGCATGCGGCAAAATCGGGAGAGATGAGCTTGAAGGCAGTACGTGAGTCTTTGGGGGGAAGAGAGAGAGAAGAGGAGACGCTTATGATACATTTTTTTAGAGTATCTGGATCAATGTCTGTTCAGCCACAGGTAAGCACGGTTATGACAAAAGCAGCTGTCAGGACGACATTTCTAAAG